>CABHPR010137103.1:0-23868 GCA_902168415.1 Peromyscus melanophrys | reverse complement strand
GTCTAAACTCAGCTTTATCACCTGCAAGGAGAGTTGGAAAAACTTAAGTTTTTTGTGGCCTTCTCTTTCTTAATAATTTACCCATTATGGAATCTCAGCAAACTGTGAGGCTTGGCACATGTTCTTAGGAGCTTTTCAACAGGCTTCAGGACAAGCGTGCTGCTGAGCGGCCAGCAGTGTGGATTTAAATCATAAATAACACACACCACAGAGAGGCCTTCCTCCCAGAGCTCTTCAGCCAAACTCGGAGGTCGGGCGCCGCCAGAGAGCTGGCATTGGCTCTTGCGCACATTCACGGCCTCAGTGCTCTCAGTCAGTCCAGGACAGAACCGGAAGTGACCTGTCGTGGGAGGATGCGGTCCCCAGTGCCAACACAGCACTTTGCTGAGGTAAATTTCAGATTTAGAATTTTGTATGGAAAGAAAACAATGACTATTGATTTGTACTCCCCGAGAAAGACTAAACAAACCCTTGCTCCTCTTATGTTTTATTAAAAACCCTCTGGGCCATCTGAAAGCCTGCCTTCACAGCCCTCACCGGAAACCCCACCACCCTGCCACTCAAACACAGCAGGACCAGTCCCCTCTCCTTCTGGGAAGTCTCTGATGACCCTTGTCAGCTTGCAACGTTCTCAGACCCCTCAGAAAGCTCACACTGCTGCTCTCTGTCCCTCCCTGGCATCCAATTCATATCATCTTTTCTGTTGTGATGTTTTATACATTTTATCTCCTTGAAGTCAGGGACCGTATTCTCTGCCTCGACTCAGATTTTTTTCCTTCTCTATCTCCTCTGTCCTTGATTTGATAATTATTATTGTTACTGTGTGTGTGCGTGCGTGTGTCTGTCTATCTGTTTACTCTGTCTCTCTGTCTCTGTATCTCTCTCTCTCTGTCTCTCTCTCTCTGTCTCTCTCTCTCTCTCTCTCTGTGTGTGTGTGTGTGTGTGTGTGTGTGTGTGTAGGGGGCACACATGTGTTTGAAGGCACACATGCACATATATATGGAAACCAAAGACAACCTCAGATGTCATTCCTCAGCACTGGCCAGCTTTTGTTATTGTTGTTGTTTTGTGGTTTGTTTTTTGATTTTTGTTTTTTTTGAGACAAGATCACTTACTAGCCTGTCACTCACCAAGTAGGCTAGGGTGGCTGGCCCGTGAGTCTTGGTGGCCTCTCTCCTACCATCTCCTCTGCCCTCCTAAAGCTGGGATTAGAACTATGGGCCACAACTCTTGGCTTTTTTTATGTGGGTTCTGAGGATCGAACTCAGGTCCTTGAGTACTTCATCAGCTAAGCCCTGTCTGCAGCCCATTCCGATTCTTTTAATTAGTTCTTCCCCATGACATGCTACGCAGCAAATACCAAGCAAACCAAGTGTCCACATGTGCTGTCTTCATGAATTCCACACCCACCTTCTAATGGAATGACTGTCAATACCGCTCCATAGGAGAAGAACGGGAATTTCCCAAGGCTGAGTCTCCAGCCTACAGTCACAAAGTTGACCTTGACCCAGGTGTACCTGACTTCCAGACCTTCAGTTTCCAAGTGTGGTCCTCAGTGAGCTTCAAGAGCAGGAAATGGAGGACAAAGAAATCTTCCTTTGTAGACCAGCAAACATCCCAGGAAAGGCTCAAACTCAGAAAGAGCCTTTCCCAAGCCAACGATTTGTCCAGGGCGGAAAGAGGTCTAAACACAGGGACTCCTGACCTCTGAGCCAGCCCTCTTCTTCCCACACCCGGGTGCTCCACTTCATAACAAAAATAATTCCTTTGAAAACGTAGTGTCTTTGTACTTCTCCACTGCAGAACAAACCACCCTTTAGCAAAAAACCAAAACAGTAATTTTCCGCAGAGTGGATAATCACTCAGTCCGGCAAACTGAAGCAATGTGCTGTGGTTAGAGTGGGAGACATGTGAAAACCCTCTTGTTTTGTTTCTCTTTGTATAAGAGAGAAATACGTGTGTGTCTGTGTGCACACGCCATGTGTGCCCGCTTTCCAGTTCAACTAACCGTCAGTAAGTCCTCGACACCCGCCCACTGCCACTCTGAACACTGCTCACAGATGAGAGCTGAGACAAAAGATTTTTAAATGCATATCCTGGGACTTCCGAGCAGTGTGGCATCGGCAGGGCATAAAGGAGGTTGATGGAGAGAAAGGGGAGAGACAGAAATGGCAGAGGCCACACTCTGCCTAAAACACCCCTCCCAGCCTTGAGCAGGTTTTAATAGAGATCAACACAGCCAACTATTGACTACTTAACACTTTGGCGGACTGGTCCATGGTGGAGAGGCAAAAATCAAGGCTTGAACTCTAGTTTCAAAGTGATGGGCAAGATGGGTATGTCGGAATGAGCATTCCGAGATAGGGAAAACTAAAAGAAAGTAGAACAGTGTCTGAGGACCAAAGCAGTTATCCTAAAAGAGAACTCCCTGCCAACAGCATCGCACACAGAACGATGGACTGTCGGACAGCTAGGTCCACCCAACACCCCCACCCCCAGGTAACCTCCATTACCTGCATCGCTACACTGGCCTTAGTTTGTGCATCTGAAAAAGGGTGACATCATTTTCATCTCCTGAAGTCAGATTAAAGAACGCACTGCACATTAAAGACATGCACCAGATTCTAGTAAGCACCTGGTAAGCTGGAGTGAAAGAAAGCAAGACACCAGGCTATGGAGCGAGGTGGGTGGTGTTGTTATTTAATTAGAGTTTTCCATATCTTTTGTTTTCACTTGGCTTTTGCCCTTTCAAGTAAAGGTCTTGTCCAGGCCAGCCTTGAATACCTACATGGCCCAGACTGACTGCAAACTCACAATCAGTCCCCCCACCCCAGGCTTCCAAGTACTGGGGTTATAGGTGTACAATGCCACACCTGGCTCAAGGTGCATTTTTAGGGTCCATTTTTAAAGAGTGAAGATCTTCCCGAGGAGCTGACACACAGATGAGATGGAGGAGAAAGCCGTGCAGGAAGGGTGCCCGGGCAGAGGCTAGAGAAAGCACTTTTTAAAGCAAGGGAGAGAAAGATGATGAGTGTGGCCTGGAGAAGAAGAGAGTCGTAATAAAACGTTAAAGAAGGTCTGAAGACACAGGTCAGTGGTTAAGAACACTTGGTGTTCTTGCAGAGGACCTGGGTTCAGTTCTCAGCACCCACAGTGGGCAACTCACAACCACCTGAATCTCCAATTCAAGTGGATCCAACACCCTCTTCTGGGCTATGTGGGTACTAAGAACCCTCATGGTACACACACCTACATGCAGGCACTTATACATACACATTTTAAAGACTAAAAATAAATTTTAAAAGAAGAAAGAAAACATTAAAGAGGTTGGGTTTTGTTTTAAGTGTGATGGGAAGCGTGGTTTTTGAGTGTGATCTGTTAGCCGTGTGTGTTGCCAGGAGACAAAACCATTAGAGTACTAGGAAGGAGTACAGGGAAGAAGTTGGGAGGCCGGATCATACAACCAAGCCAGAAATGAGAGTGATTTGTCCAGAGGTGGCAGGAGAGATGTGAACCTGGTCATTTTAAGCTCTCCTCTGCAGGCCCAGCTCACGTGGTGCTCATTCACTCATCCATTTCTAACAGTTAGAAATTGGTCTGCAAGAGAGAAGGTATTTGAGTCTTTGTTTTCTCCGAGTTCCCTTTTTCATTGTTCTGGCACAGTTTCTAATAAAATGTCTGATATATAACTGTTGATCAATACATATTTATTATGTATTTGCTTAATGAATAATATACTCACTATGGGATGTGAGGAAAAGACCACGTCAAAGTGACTCCACCCTGAGATTGGCTTGGCTTTACCCACAAACCAATGTCTTGGCTCATTATCATGGGCCAGCTTTACTCCTATGCTCTTGTCCAGATAAAGGTATAAATTACACACATGCATGCACACACACACACTTACACACACATACACACTCACACACACACTAGAGTCACAGGACACGATCTGGGGAAGAGACTCATCTAACACAGTTCCATATCCTCAAATGAATATAAATAGCCCCACTCCTTTTGACTTACGAACAAGGTAAACAAAGGGCCAGCAGCTGAATGGCTTACCTAACATCCACTATAATCAAGCCTAAGCATAATAATAATATAATTATAATAATGCGCGCACTTACATTCCATTTGCTATGTGCCGGACACATTGCAAAGCACATCAGAATTCTCAGTTTCTCACAGAAGGAGGAACTATCGGTACTGTCATTTTACAGGTGACAAAAACGTGGCACTTCGAGGGCACCCAGGCAGGAAATGATAGAGGCAGGGCTGAGACCCAGATTCAGTTTGATCTTAAAGCCACATTGCCATACAACTTCCAAAAGCCACATTGTATTAGAACCACCAATCCTGGCTTCTTGCAGGAACTCTTTCCCTGGGGAGATGTAAATAAATATCAACTCCCTTCTAATAGGACCTCAGTAAAAAAACCAATGTACCACTCCACTAACGCCCAGCTTGAGGAGCCAATGGGCTTATTGGGCTTACTCACAAAGCATGCATGAGTGAGTGAAGCATTATTTCTATGAGGTTAGGTTTTGAGCACAGATGACCCCAAAGCAATCCAACTATGCATAGCTGTGTATCTAGAGTCCCCCCTTCAGTTAACCTTCTACAGTCTATGTAACCTAGCACCTCCTGAGACCAGAAGGCTGAATGATTTACAGCTAGATGGGAGACACAGGAGAGGGGGACTGAGATCAGGTCAGGGTCCAATGACCCTTCCCACCTCCTTCTTCTGTGAGATCATGTTAGCTGTCAACAAACTCAATCTCCAGGTCCTATAGCAAGGGGTCATGGATACTCTGAGGAAATACTTGGAGGACACGCTACAGGACAAACAGGAGTGACACAGGGTCTATGAGGAAGTAGCTTCAGAGGGACCCTCACTGAACTAGCCATCCCATAGGGCTTGGCTTCGGTTGGGCTGAGGAATCCATCTATCACTGTTCCCATCCCCGGTTTTAATCTCCCCTACAGATAGGTCATATTTAATGAAATGTGCACAGGTCAGCTTGCTCATGTGATAATGCATTTTTAGGACAAATTGCAAAGATCTGGGGAATTGATTTCTAGTGTCTGGTAAAAAAAATCAAAAGTTGTTATATTTCATTTATGTTCAAATTGGTATGAATGGCCTAGAAGTGGATAGGTCATTGGCCATTTTGATTACCTTTTCAATGTTTCCATGCTTTTTAATGATATATTGATCAAGAGTGTTATTCAATTTCTAGTGTTTGTTTATGAAATGTTTTATATGTAGCCAGTAGCTAATGCTGAGACACCAATTCAGAAAAGCACAGCATCAGCTCAAGAGAAGCAAAAACTTCAGGCATCTCCCACTACATTAAAATTTCACATGCTTACATGTTGCTTTTCTCTTCTCTTGATTTTTACAGAAATGTAGTTTTTATTGAAATTGACATTCACAGCATTAGGTGCTTAAGAAATAAATCCACACTTTTGCATACTAGAACACGTGAAAAAGTCACAAAACCAAATACTTCACATCCAATATAAATTGTGTGTATGTGTGTTCATGTGTGCTTGTGTGTGTGTGTTCATGTGTATGTAGATGTATGAATACAAAATCAGAAAGAGTGGCCATAGAATTTAATCAATTTTCATTTCTATCAGTTTGGTTTGGCTATGGGTATATAGAACAATGGACAGTAATGACTTGTGCCAACAATAACTTGCACGTAGAAAAACAGCCATCTTCTAACATTGAGAGCTTAAAAGACTTAGTGTTGTTTGGCTTATAAGTCATGGTGACTGCTTGGTGCCATGCTGTTTTATTGAAAAGGAGATAAAATAAGCCAGGAAAACAGAAAACCTAACTTTTGAAATGTTTATGCCAAGTACCTCTCTAAGCATTTTGAGTGCGGTGACTCAGTCCTGACAGCAGCATTATGAAGCGGCTAGCATTATTGCTGGCATTTTACAAATGGGGACAAAGGGGAATATGAAACTGAGTCATACGAACAACCCACAAATAATGAATGAGCACAAATTTAAATAAAGGCAATTTAGCTGCAACATCCAGATTCTTGACCACTGGGCTGTGCTGTCTTTTAAATTATTACAACAGAGCAGTGAAGTAACATTATTTTAAGTTTGTAGCATGTGCTAGGCCTTGGGGTTAAACCATCTTATTATTTTATTTAATTTTATGGCTTCTTCTAAGAACCCAACACAGTTAGGTTTGGTGGCCTCCTTTTACAGGTGAGAGGCTTAGCTGTTTAAATAGCTTTATTCTTCTTCCATGTTCCTACTTCCTTTTCCCCACTGAAGAGAGAACCAAAAGGAATGCTCGAGAACACAGAACCTTGAGACCGGAAGCCAAGCACCACCCTTGGTATGAGGCTTAACGTTGTTTCCATTCGCGGTAACTAGACTTGAACAACAGGGTTGCTCTTTTTAGACCCTTCTTTCTGTGTAGAAAAGTTGAATTCTGTATTAAGAAGGAAAACCTCTCCTCATTTTCAGGAAGTTGAAGAAAACTATACAAAGCCATTTACTAGAAAGAATCCATGGGAAATAGTTTTAAAAGACTATGAGAAGTCAAGGTTTCCTCCAAAGATATTTATTTTCTAATGCATAAAAAGATTAAGGAGAAAAAAGGCAGGATGATTGATGACCTACACAGCAGGAAAAAATGACTAGTGGGGAGGGTTCTGCTCTCTGGGAAGAGCTTACAGTTGTGTTTCTCAACCTGTGGGTTGTGACCCCTTGGCGATCAAATGACCCTTTCATAGGGATCACCTAAGACCATCAGAAAACACAGATATTTACATTACGATTCATAACAGAATCATAATTACAGTTAAGAATTAGCAACGAACGTAATTTTATGGTTGGGGGTCACCACAACATGAGGAACTGTATTAAAGGGTTGCAGCATTAGGAAGGTTGAGAACCACTGGTTTACAGGGTTTCGTAGGCAGACCTGGAAATAGCATATATTACTTCTGCCCACAGATTGGCCAAATACTAGTCACATGGTATGATGCAATTTCAGAGGAGGCTGTGACCAAGAAGGAAAAAAATAACTCGGGCTTTGAAAAATATGTTATCTTTGTCACCAGTGATTTCTACAATTCTACCACTGTATTTCCACTTAATACTTGAAGAGACACCTATGTGAAAGATTTATACACATGAGCTATTTTCCTAGCATCTAACATTCTCCTCAGTATATTGCAGGGAAGGCAATAACTGTTAGAATAAATAAATAAACTAACTTCACAATTTTGGACATGGCAAGTATTTCACTCAGTGAGTCTGAGACATAAAAACAGAAAAGGGAATTTCCCTGGCTCTGGCTCCCATTGATTTCCATTTTGCCCCACATATTGTGTAACTAAAGCTTACTTTGAAGAGCACTGAATTATGGAATACTTTCTAGAACATTAAGACACAGACATTTCTAGATCATAAGGGGTTGTCTTGGCTTTAACAGTTTTGGATGTGTGGTCTTTAATAAAGCCCTTAACCTTAATGGAGCCCAGCTTCATCTAGAAAGGGTGGTGGGAAGACACACAGACCATCCAGGGGCCAGGGTCTTTTCACTTCCTGACTAATAGAACCCCACCCAACTGCTTGTGGTAGTGATGTGCTCACCACCAGGGGACATTTATGCTCATTTAAGGCAAAGGTGGCAGCCCTTTCCTTTCTCATACTTCTCAGTCTAAAGAGGGGTTTGCGAGCAGGTGCGTGGGCAGTGGGTTAAGGAGAAGTCTGCCAGAGGCCTTCAGAAAAGTTGGTTCTCTTTGTTGAAAGAGAACAAGGTTCTTTTGATTCTATCCTCTTCATCCTATGACAATGCTGGAATGTGAGGCTGTGCTGCTCAGCCCTGCAGGACATATTGCCAACACACCAAAGTTGCAGCTTGGACAGATAGGAAGAGCCGGGTCCTCACAGACGTGGCTGAGCCCTTGAAATAACCCCAAACCAACCTATTTCCATTCTTAACACTGCATGAAAGAAGAACAGTGTTGTATGTAAGCCACTTGACTTTGCACATGTTACTTGCAGCCAAGAATATTCCAAACTGAAACAAAACAGATGTCTTTCAGAGGTCTTTCCACTCTAAAACTGTCTGTCTTAAATAACCCTTCAAACAGGGGTGGGAGCAACTCTTCTTGAATTATAAAGGACAGGAAAATTTTAATGTGGAGGGAAACAATTGAAAGTAGCTAAATCCAGATACATCAACCGGCTGACAAGCATATCATAAAGAGCTTAAATGCAAATGGGGATGTCCACAGAAACAGGAAATTGGGCCAGGTCCCTGGGGAGAAGGGAAGACAGCTAGTGGCTCAAGTCTTGGGGACACAATTGGACACAAATGTGCATCTTTACCATAAAAAGTAATTATAAAATACGTCTTTTGAAATTATACTCATTTGAAGTAAGCGCTAGGTTTTGATAAGTGAGAGAGTTCTAACATCATGCTTTCAAGCCATCCTTAGTATCTAAATTCTAAGTGCTGATGGTTACTTATTTTGTAACTGCCATCTTTCTAGAAGAGACAGCCCATGGTCTGATGATGAGAACAAATTGGAATTCAAATAAGAATAGAGAGTAAAGGAATCAAAGACGCTGAAGGACACAAATGGGGTAGCATTAACTACTTCTTTACTGCTCTGATAAGATGTCATAACCAAGGCAACTTATAGATGAGAGTTTTTCTGTGGCTTACAGTGTAGAGCATGACCATCATGTCAGGGAATATGGCAGCAGGCAAGCAGGCAGGCATGGCCCTGGAGCAGCACTGAGCTCTTACACCCTTATTCACAAGTAGGAGACAGAGAGAACCAGCTAGGAGTGATGTGGACTTCTGAAACCTCAAAGCCCACTCCCAGTAACACACCTCCTCCAACAAGGCCACACCTCCTGATCCTTTCCAAACAGTTCCACTAACTGGGGGCCAACTCTGCAAACAGATGGGCCTATAGGGCCACTCTCATTCAAACCACTACAGATCCCAAGCATGAAAGTGGAATGTGCTCAAAGTACTTTTATATACTAGTATGAAAATGTCTTTGTGAGGGCTGGAGAGATGGCTCAGGGTTTGAGAGTGTGTGTTGCTCTTGCAGAAGATCCAAGTTTAGGTTCTCATGTCAGGTGATTCATAACCTGTTATAACTCCAGCTCCAGGGGATCTGACATCCTCTTCTGGATTCCATGGGTACTGCAATCATATAAGCCACACAGAGACACACATTTATACACGTAATTAAAAATAAAATAAGAGCCAGGCAGTGGTGGCACATGCCTTTAATCCCAGCACTTGGGAGGCAGAGGCAGGCAAATCTCTGTGAGTTCAAGGCCAGCCTGATCTACAAAGCGAGTTCCAGGAAAGCTACACAGAGAAACCCTGTCTCAAAAAACCAAAAAAAAAAAAAAAAAAAAAAAAAAAAAAAAAAAAAAAAAAAAAAAGACTTTTTGGGCTGGAGAGATGGCTCCGTGGTTAAGAGCACTGACTGCTCTTCCAGAGGTGCTGAGTTCAATTCCCATCAACCACATGGTGGCTCACAACCACCTGTAATGAGATCTGGCGCCCTCTTCTGGCCTGTAGGGAGACATACAGGCCGAATACTGTATACATAATGAACAAATCTTTTTAAAAAAATAAAATAAAATAAATCTTAAATAATAGAAATGTCCTTCTGAAACTCAATATCATCTGCAATGAATATATAACAAATAAAAATCAAAGTTATTCACTGCTGTATCTGATTCTGTAATTGGCATTAACGTTTTCTTTTGTAAAACATCTGTGAGCACTGTCTGCCACTCTCTTTATAAACTACCCCATAAATATCAGGTTGATCTGACTTTATATACACACATATGAAGCAACTCTTACCTGTTTGGAGTAGTAGCCTGAAGAGACTGACAGGCAGCAGTGGACAATAAGTAAGCAAAACCCTCTTGCTTAAGTCTTTGAGAAGGGACTCAAAGACCTCAAGTCCCACTGTAAAAAACAGTTTAAAGCTAGTATGTAGGTGACATAGCCGGGGTTATAATAAATGACGAGTGGTTATTAAATGTTCGCTATGTGCCACACATTGTATATTTTAGTCTCCTTTGGTACTCAAACTGGGAGTCTTCATTTTTACCCATTTTACAAGTTAAAAAAAAGTGAAAGATTAGGTTCAGTCCCCGCACCAAAGCCATTCAGTCTAGAGAGCAGCCGAGCTGGCACTCACGCCTTGTTCTGCCTAATTTAAAAAAAAATCCATTATTTACCACTGTCCTCTGCTGCCTCTTGGGAGGAAAAAAGAAGAGGAGGATGAAAAGGATGAATGGATTCAGGAAGAGAGGATGTGGGAAGAAGGTTGCCTCTCGGCGAGGCATGATCAAAGAAGCAGAGTTAGTGGAAAGGACTGGAGGAGGACGCCATCTTCCTTGGAGGATGGGGACAGCTGGAGAAGAGAGATGACTTAGCACAAAGCTCAGATAGAAACAGGTGAAGCCAACACAGACTTCTAATATAATTGGGGTGGGGAGAGGACCGGGGCAAAGAACGACCAGAAACTAGAACATCTGGATCCCTCTGGACACACAGAAACTCTCAAAACAAGTTCTACTTCCTACACCAGATTCTTCATAATTCAGCTTTTTTTTCTCTCACTGATGGAATGTTCGTTCTGTGAACAGCAAAACATTTGATGAGTCCTCCACTTGCCTTGTTAGCAATTTCTTCTTTTAGAAGATCCTGGGAGCAGTAGAGAGGCCGTGTGACTGGGGGGATGGTGATGAGAAATCAGATATCCAAAGGGTATGTACAAGAAGAGGGAACGTGAGACACATAATCAGGAAGGAACAAAAAGCCCGGGAGTAATAATTCCTGAGAGGCAAAAGCCCCAAATCTTGGAGGCTGATAAAAATATTACTGAGAACAACAAAGAAGGATTCTTGCTGGGATGGTGGTTCATGCCTGTAATCCTAGCACTCCAGAGGTAGAGGCAGGAGGATCATGAGTTTGAGATGCTGTCTCAAACAAACAAACAAACAGAAGGACCACCTGCTTAGAGTTGAAAACATAACAGTAATAGATTAATAAAAGAAAAACCAATAAATGGGAATAAATGGCATAATAGAATAAAAAGGGATTTTTTTTTTTTAAGGAAACTAAGAGCAGCGGTGTGAATGGATCTAAAGGGACCACAGTGGAAGGTGCAGAAAGCCTGGAACTGCGTGAACAAACATGTATTCATCCTAGATAAGGCGCCAAAGAATGATTCCACCTAAGTCCAGCCAATGAGTTTATCAGGCTTACTTACAGCACAGGTGAGGAATTATTTACAGCAGTGTGGGGGACTCCAAAAGTCCCACCCCACACAGCTGAGGCCCTCCAGATACCTGTACTGGTGGAAACCCCCTTCAGTTAACTTCCCACCTCCTGTGTAACCTCCTGATCATGTGCAGCTGGGATAGAAGGACGTACATCTGGGAGGGGACACGGAAAGAATCAGAGGAGAGTCTGATGACACTTCCCATCCCTGTCTATGAGGGGTTATTAACAGATCTGATTTACTGAAGGTCTCCAGTGGGCCATCACACTGCTCTGATGATAAAGATGGAGCTGGAGAGATGCTCAGTGGTTAAGAGCACTTCCTGCTCTTGCAGAAGACCTGGATTCTGCTTTCAGCATCCACATCAGGGCAGATCACAACTGCCTGTGATTCCAGTTCCAGGGGATTGATGGCCTCTTCTGGTTCAGGCACCAGGCATGTGGTACACATACACACATCCAGGCACTCACACAGATACATAAGATCAAATATTGTTAAAGATTATAATGATTATGCTATGCATAGAGAACAGAGTTGTATAAAACCACAGACATGAAGGGACAGGAAGAGACAACTTATCAGAACCTGGAAGAGAAAAGAGCCAGCACGTAAGCTTAAGAGCATCAGTCACCGTCTGCAGAACATCACAAATATAAAGCTGCCTTGCAGGAATGGAGCCCAGCACACGTGGCTCTGACCTCCCTCTCTTGGTCCCTAGCCAAATCCTCTACTGATCCTGGCTGGGATCCCTGGACTTAGCAGCCATTCCGTGCAGAATAGATGAGGAGGCTTCCTTGGACAGAGAGAAGAGCAACGTAAACATGGGTACTAGGGATCACCAGAAGACAGCTGGCAACTGCTTCAACTATGCTATGTTTCTAGAACTCTCCCCAAGCCATAGGTGCACTTCTTTAAAACACAGATGTTCCTGAAGTATTTCATGACTTGAAACACCTGTTTCCTTCAGAACGATAGAAAGTCTTAGTCTGAGCCAATGTTGGTGGTCCGACTCTGTCTGCGGTACAAAAAGACCTCTTTTTTTAGAGTGCTGCAGTGGACCTCCCCTGGTTCTGTGGGACGGCAAGCAGCGTATTTCCAATACTCAGGCCTACAGCAGAGGCCGCTGACATTCATGCTCTGCTCCTACTGTTTAACTTTGATCCTGTGAAGAAGCTCCTGGGGAAGGGGGAACATGTACTTTCCACCTTAGTTTCCTTTATGTCAGAGTCAGGTGACTATTTCTGTCTAATAGGGTGAGGAAAAAAAGTGATGTGGGACTCACAAATCGAGGACCTCAATCCATGTGGCCTCACACCTACCCTCCCTTCCATAACTACAAACTATGTAAGTTATGTATAAAGAAATGTTGTCATAAATAAAAGACCCTCGTTGCTAAATAACCACTTAGCTGAAATCCACTCAGGAATATCTGCACTTTGAAAGTGATAAGTAAATTTTTATTCCGTGAAGAGTGGCTAGCGCTTTGTTATAGCAGTTTGCCTGTCCAAACCAGCGGAAGGCCTTTACTCTCTGCTTACTTCTTGCAATCCCCCTGTCACTGAAAGAGTTATTGTCACTGGAATAAAATACTAGTGGCTGCTTGGCCATCCTGTGTGTGATGATCGCATTGACAGTTCTGTTGTTTGAGGATATGCAGTTTGTTTGTTTGTTTGTTTGTTTGTTTCTTCAGATTAGCTGCAATTTGAAGCAATTTGGGAACAGGAGAAGAAATGCAGAATTTGGAGAATTTCAGGCCAAGTTTTACTTCTTACTTACGCTGTCTGACCTTGAGCAGATCCCATCTCCTCTGTCAAACACGGATATTAATAATGCTTCCCTGTCAGGTTGGTGTAAGGATCAACTGAGATAAAGGACATGAAAACATTTTGTTCACAGAGAGCCTTGGGTAAAATTAGTTCTCATCTCTCTTCAAAGGGAACGGGCACATGTGTCTTGTGGGGGCCTCTCTGGTCAGGGTGCTGTCACGTTAATCCCAGCCCCTCATTTTCTCTCGTGATCAACTCTCTCCCTCCCTACTCTCACCTCCAGAAAAGGAGTTCTCTTCATTGTCTGGAATCTTTTGCAATTTGAGTTTTTCCCAGGAACAAATAATCTTCAGAAAGGTGGGTCAAAAAAAAAAAGTTAATAAGTTAAAAAAAAAATCTGACCCTCTTAAGGCCATGCTTTAGAGTGAATCTGGTTATGGGCTCTGGGCTGTGGATGCATATTCAAGTTGGTGAATTTACATACTCAGATACACACGGAAAGCCCCATAACCAAATGCTCTGGGGTTTTAAAATTCCAAGTAGGATGTAGCTTTTTCCATTTTGTCTTCATATTTATCAGTAAGGTTTTCTTAATTGCTATTTTTTACATTTAAGATATAAATGGGAGATCTGGTTCAATAATTGTTTCATAAATGAGAAAATAGGAGTCCAGAGATACTCCATGACCCAGTTCAAGCATCACCTTCCCCAGTGGACTTCCCAAGTTTTCTCTCCTTGTGTGCTGGAGAGACGCCCTTCCTCCATTACAGAACTTGGCGACAGAACCAGACTCTGAACTACTCATGGGAAGCAAACCAGTCCACCCTGCATCCCAGGGTCTCCACCCAACAAGTAAACCCCCATAACCTTCTGAGCCCAAACTGGATCACATGACCACCTCTGTCTGCAAGGAAGACTGGGGAAGACACTACAGTTGTTCCTCAGAAGCTATGGGGATGGGTTCCAAGGTACCCTTCAGCCACTTAAGGATGTCATATAAAATGGCCTATCAGTGGCATGGATTCTATGAACATGGCCCTGTGTATTTTACATCATCTCTAGGCAACTTTGAAAACCTAATACAATATAAATGCTATGCAAATAGCATTATATGGTGACCCTTAGAGAACACGACAAAAATCAATACATGTTCACAGTTGTGGGGCTAGGGCATGAACAGGATGTGAGGGGATTGTTCAAACAAGTGATGGAGGAGACAGAACTGGATGACACATCCCTTCATGTATGTGGATTCAGAACAGAGTTCAATGTGTGACAAATCTAAATCTTGTGTTTCGGAACTTTCTAGAATTCTTTTCTGGATCTTTCGAACTGCATCTGACTGAATCCGCTGGTATGGGAGCCATGAATACAGCAACCCAACTGTACTTAACTGAGCACATTGCGTCTGAAAACAAAATCTAGAAGCAGGGAATGGGCTGTGGGTATCTGGCTACTTGGCACCTGCTGCAGCTTAGGACATCATGAAAATATTTGGAGACTGGAAAACTAAGGTTCCCAGGGTTGTAGGGCAAGGACTTGGGTTTGGATGTGCAGAATTCCAGCCTGCAACCTGTTTTCCTTCTTACCTCTTCCTCTGTGTCGAGCACCCAGTGAAAGGAGTATCTGAGTCTGCATTTTCCCCGCAGCCTCCATTCTCTCTCTGCAGTATCTGAACTTCCCTCAAAGATTTACAGCAACCCTGTTGAGGATTTCCTCTCCACTTCTATAGTATTTACTCAAATACCTTCCTAATAGGACGATGCCATTGATAGGAGGCTAATAAACATAAATCTCGGAGGGTTGCAGGGACTTCCCAGGTTTTTTTCTTCCTTCTCTTCTGGACTTACATTTATCATGGCAGGTAACTGTATCTCACCCAACACTACAGAGTTATTAATAACTCGCCCTGCTGAATAAATCAGAGACCCTGAAAAACTGTGGAGTAAGCATTTGCCACGCACACGTGGGATTTGCCGCGTTCCCACATCTGAAGGTCTAATATTAGGATTCACACATTGTGCCTGCTCTGCAAGAGGAAAAGGCATTCCCATCTTCGCGACTTTGGAAATAGGGTGTACTCTGCATGCAAACAAGTCTATGTGAGTATGGTGATTTTAAATAAGTCACCAAGAACCGAGACTTCAGTAAGCAATAAGAAACACATTTCCAGAATAATTTCAGATGCAAGGACAACAAATAAATAAATAAATGTTTAAGGATTTATCTGCACTCAGGGATCAAAAGCCAGCAGGCTGCATTTCAAGTTGACCTCCATTGTAACTAGCAGGGTGACTTTGTGAACCCCTTTAATACGTGGGGGATTTCAGCTCCCTTCCTCACTCTCTGTTCCTTGTTTATATTCTGTGTGTCTTTCTTATGTACTGTGACCCAGAATGCTAATTTGTGGAGTTATATGATGGTCAAATTCTGAAAAGAACCTGGTAATATTTTGCCAGTGTTTAAAGCTGATTATTTAATTTTTAATTAGCATAGAATTATTACTATCTAGGCCCCTTGGTGGGTTTTTTGGAATTTGCAGGCTTGTGATCACTGGGGATATATTAATTTGAATTCTGTTTTTGTAGTTGTGCTTTGTATTTTGAAACAGGGTCTTACTATATAGTCCAGGTTGGCCTCAAACTCACTGCATTTCTCCCGCCCCTGTTCCCCAAGTGCTAGGACTGTAGATACACTCCACCACGTCTGGCTTGAATTCTATTGTTTGACTTAATGTTTTATTATAAATAGTGGTCCGCATTTCCAGAAGATCTTCCCAATCATGATTCCGAAGGGGCCAGGCTGCCCCATTTGGGTGGAATGTCACAAACTCAGACTCACTCTTCTCTTCCTCTCCCGCCTGACTTCCAGTTCTTCAGCACGTTTTGTGAGCCCCCTCTTCAGATCATATTCCAAGCCCAGCATCTCACCAGCCCCTACCAGTTACTATTCACATTGCTAGGACCAAATATCTGACAAACGCAGCTTCAGGACGGTAGGCTTTGCTGTGGCTCACAGTTCAAGGGTACAGACTGTCCCAGCAGGGAAGTGACAGCAGCAGGAGAGCAGGGCAGCTGGCCACAGAGAGGGGCGGATGCTGGCTCTCAGCTCCCTTTCTCCTTTTGTACGGCTCAGGCCCCAGCACATGGAATAGTGTCCCCACACTCAAGGTCAGTCTTTCCTCCTCAATTAACCCACTCGAGAAACTTCCTCATGGATACATCTGAAGGTCCGTGTCTTAGGTGATTCTAGGTCCTGTTAAGTTGGCAGTCAATATTAACCGCCACAACCTCCATCACAGCCATCCTTGTCTACCCTACCGTGGTCTGTTGCCTAGAGTATGTTCCTGCTCTTCCTACCGGCATCTTCATTTCTTGGCCACGCTGGTGTGGATTTCAGGTGCACTGGGAGTAGTCCTTCTAAAGCAGTAAGTTATAGTTCACCCCTTCTCTTATCATCCCCTCCCCACCAGACAGCTTTCCACAAGAGAAGTCGCCATCTTTCCCATGGCCTGAGAATCTGCAGGGCCTGGTCCTCCGTATTCTCTGATCCCATCGTCAACCACTCCACACCAGCTGTACTGATCCCCGTGCCGCTCTTGCTGTGGTCACTCATGCAAAGCTTTGCAGCCGTTGCCCCTCTGCTCCGGTCCACCTCTGATGGTTCCAGATAGTTATCCTTATGTTCAGATCTTTGGTCACATGTCACTCCATCAGAGAGCCCTATCTAAAGCACCACTCTCTCAGCCCTCTCCATGCCCCTTAATGTTTGCTTTGCACCACCTGAAGTATGATTTCACCACTGTTGCCCACCAGCATGGAAAATCCACACAGATGGGGACTTTGCTCCTTGGTACAGTAACAACCAGTAAATGCTAGTTTGGTGAGTTAATTAAACCATCTGATGAATGCAGGATATCAGGTGTCGAGGCAGAACACTCAGGAGAGGATGTGTGGAGATGAAGCAAGACAAGCGAAAGGATTGTGTCACCAGGACCCCTGTGCGCTGTGGTAAAGCTTTGAACTTCATCACTGCCTCATCAGGAGCCAAAGAAGGGCTTTAATCAAGGAAATGACAAATCGCATTTACATTTAAAAAAGTAAACCCTACTGACAATGGAGAAAATACTTTGATATGATGGTGCTAGAAGGCAGTGAGAAGGCTATTATATACATCCATAGGAGACAAAAATTTAAAAATAGAATTACCCAGCTTGGAGCTATAGCTCACTGGTAGAGCACATGCTGAGCAGTTATGAAGCCCTGAGTTCAGTACACACACACACACACACACACACACACACACACACACACACCCCACACACACACAACTGAATTACCATGTGGTCTAGCCATTCTGCCCCTAAGTATATAACAGACGAATCATAAACAGATTGATGTCACTCTGTTGAAGGGAATTCACCTTGACACTATAAACTGGTTAAAAGCCTATGGCTGGGGAGGTCCTAGGTGCTGGTGGGAAGTGATAGCTGTTGTCTTGCTAAAGCGGCTGCAGAATAGGCAGGACACAGGAAAACTTCTGACTACACATGCTATGCCTGTCACCTTCTAATTAACTGTGTTTGTGTCCACAGAACAGTGCTGGTGTCAGCTTTGGTGATCAGTGGTGACTACAGGGACTCAATGTAAAAAGGATAAGTGATCGCTGCAGGTCTAGCCGTTAGTGGGATATCTATAAGGCCTCCTCCATGTCTTGGGGAATGTGGCTGAGAGAGGGCCAGGAAGAATGTAAAAATCAGAGGAAGTAGGACAGTGGAGTGAATGGCACACTGACTTCCCAGCATGGTATGGCTGTGGATTCTCGAACTCACAGAAGCTGTGGTTACCTACACACATCTGCAGAAGGCTGGGTGTCTTTGCACTCTTTCATGGGAGAGGAAGCGGCTCCTGAGGTCCTGCTGCTCCCTGATATTTATACAGATAAACGTTGATGGGGGAGGTAGAGACATTTCCTTCGGTGGTGTTCTTCTGGTGAGGTGCCCACACTCTTATAAACAACCCTTATGAAATGCACTGGGCCCAAAACAATAACAATAAATGAACAACGAAAACATAGCCATGAAATCAGCAAGGGGCTCATGGGGCGGGATAAGAAAGGACATGGGGCTGAGTACATCAGAAACACATTGCTTATATGTATAAAAATATAAAATAAAAGTAATTGTAAATGGAGACGTGGAGAGACAGTCCTATACCCATGTTCATAGCAGCAGCAAGTGCAATGGCCAAAAGGTCTATTAGTGGATGGGTGTCTAAACTGAAGGTGGCAGGGCTGGACATAACATGGGATGCTATTCACCCTTAAGAGTGAAGTGAATGCTGACAAATGCTACAACACAGAGGAGCCTTGAGGATCCCATGCTAGTGAAATTAAACTACAAAATCACACACCTTATATGATGTCACTATCCCTTACATAAGATACCTAGAAAAGCCAAATGCAGAGAGACAGCAGGTCGAGTGCTGGTGAGCAGGACCTGGAGGGAAGTGGGGAGTGGACTATTTAACAGTGATGGAGTTGGCGCTTTGCAACATGGCCGTCAGCTCTGTGCCTAGATGCTAGTAAGAGTTGAACGGCAGTGTGATTGTAGACCATTCGGTGTTTAACATGTTTACCACGCTGTACTTAACATGATTTTATACTGTGTTATTTTACCACAACTTTAAAAAAGGGTTCATGAGAAAGCCAAAGCTAGGCAGAACCTGCACAACAGGAAAATGGGATGGCGACAGATGCAAGAGCCAGGAAGAGACCAGGACCAGCGAGATTTTGAGATGCCTCGGTTGTGGGGAAAAAGGATGAGGAAGGAGCTAGTTTCCCAGTCTCCAGCCGTGTATCTGGGGTGGGAAGAATTCCTCAATGTAAAGGGAGGAGGGGGGATGGATTTGAGGAAAGGGAGGACAAGTCTAGTTTTGAACTTACTTTAGCAACCTCTGTGGGTCCTCAGAGAAGAGGGGCCTACTAAGCCTCCGATATGCAAGGCAGGCACTCAGGAGAGAAGTCTTGGATAGAAACATACATGCATCATCTTTCAGACGTAGTCACTGAGATGACTGGCATCCCTCATGTGCAGACACATGCTTGCTACCCCCAGCCTTCCACAGTGAAGACAGGAGAATTCAAGTTTAAGGTCATCCTCTACTTCACGGTGAGCTGGAGGTCAACCTGTGCTACATGCGACAACACCTCAGGAAACCAAACAGAGTTTTTAAAAGAAAAAACGCAGATTGGAGGAAGTAGAGAGCACTGGGGCTGAAAACTGAAGAAGGCCACAGTGAAGAGGGAGATGAAAGAGCCAGGAGCCACAGAGACAAAATGATTCTTCTTAGGAGGAAGGAGCAGTCGCTGGTGTCAACAGCTGTAGCGTGGTCAAGAAAACCTCTGGACTCCAACAACTGGGAAGACAGGCCGGAGACCGTCATGGGAGAACTTGAAGAGTGTGGTAGAGTCTAAAATCAAACGCAGTAGAACTACCAAGAAGGAAGTGGACATTAAGCCATGAATAGGAATTTGAGAAGAAAATTACAATATAAATATGCATACCATATAATCTCCTATAATGCAGACCTTCGATCTTGAAGGACAAAAAGAAAGCCTAATCAGCCGGGGACACCATTTCATTTTGGTGATGGCTAAGTGCCAAGTGACATGGGATACAGGCACCTCCTTATCCCTGAATAAACAATCAACATAGCTGGCTAAGAGAAATACCATCCACGGGCTGGGGGTGTGGTTTAGTGGTTCAGCACTTGCCTGGCATGCCTGAGGCCTTGGGTTCAGCCCTAGAGAAAGACACGGACACACAGAGAGAAAGAGAGACAGAGGTAGGAGAGAAAGAAAATCTGACTGGTCTAACAGTTTTTACTGTCTCTTCCTTTTCTAAAAAATCAGTAACAGAACTCTGGTTTATCGTGGGAAGCCTCTTTGGCTTCTAGGGATATAAGTACAAATTTTCAGGTGCTTTTCAGGAGAGCTTCATTAAAAAGATGAATTCTTAGGTTTTCTCCCTTTCCAGAAAGACAATGTCATAGCTAGATCGCTGGGAGCCAGAGGAGGCCGGTGGAGCTACACTGAGACTCCAGCTGTGTACTGATGAAGACGGAGCAGAAATTTACCTAGCCCCCTGGTGCTGAGATAAAGACTCCATACCTTCTCTGAAGTAGTGGCCCACAGGATTAATTTGGTTGTTATTTTTGTTTTACTTTTTGTCGAGACAGGGTCTCACAGAGCCTAGGCTGGCCTTGAACTTATGGTCTAGCTGAGAATGACCTTGAACTTCGGATCTTCCTGCCTCCACCTCCCTAGTGCTGGGATTACAGGCCTGTGCCACCACGCCAAGCTCTGCCCTCCTAGGGGGTCTTTCACACCAGAAAACAAAGCCCTACTGGATCATAGTTGGCTCACCATTATTTAGCATGTAAACTGCTGTGTCATCTGAAACACCTGATTTTGAATTATGATTCTGTTCAGCTCTGGCCTTCTCAAGAGCAAAGCTGCTGCAGTCCCAACAGCACTCAGAAGGGCGAGCTCTTGGAGAAAACGCTTTACTGGGTGGCTGGTGGCCAAAGTTGCTGGGATAGCAGCCGAAGACTTACTGTACTGTCATGGTCATTTTAAACATCCAGTGTCCTTGAGAGTTACCCCTAAGGGCTCAGAATTCTTCCTGGAGTCCATCTGTGTTGTGTTCTAGGTGAGAAAGCAGCATGACATGGATGAAATTTGGAGAAGAAAGGGCCACAGAGGAAGACAGCTCCTGATAGAACCCAGATTCTAGCACCAAGACCCGACATGGAGGGGTGCATTCACTCACTTCATTATCTGCCTTATGACCCACATGAAGGGCCACTGCTTAAGCAACTGTTTGCAGAGCCCCGAAAGCAAACCACCGCACACTTCACTTACATGGTTTCATTTATTCCTTAGAATACTGCTGTGCACTTAGGTGGCACTGGGCTCATCCCCATGAGGGAAATCTGGGGCACAGAGGTTAAGCAAACAAGAGACTTGAAACTGAAACTAGATCTAACTAATGATAGTTTCAATAACAAGTCTACCTGGAGCAAGCGCTTACCATGTGCCAAGCATTTTACATGTATTGAGTCTAACAACTTCCTGAGGTAGGTACAACTCACATCGCCATTTTATTGAAGAAGAAACAGAAATCTCAAAAGATTAGTGAATTTGCCTCATGCAGAAGCCTTGAGATACCTAGAACACGAACATTAGCTTCACTCCAGATCTGGGAAATAGTGAGGAGAGACATTTTTTTTCCAAAACCTCTCACTTTTTTGAGTGTATATGCGTGTGTGTTTGTGCATGTGTGCATGCATGCATGTGTGTGTTTGTAAATGTGTGCACGTGTGCGTGCGTGCATGTGTGTGTGCGTGCGTGCGTGCGTGCGTGCGTGCGTGCGTGCGTGCGTGTGTGTGTGTGTGTGTGTGTGTGTGTGTGTGTGTGTGTGTTGCAAGCACTGGTAAACAGAAGGAGGCCAGAAGAGGATCTCGGACGACTCCCTCTATCACTTCGCACCTTACTCTTGTAAGACTGAGTTTAGAGCAACCGGCCGAGGAGTTCCAGGGATCTGCCTGTCTCTGTAACCCAATGTTGAGTTCAAGTGTGAGCATCATGGCCAGTTTCTTACGTGGGCTTTAGAGTCCTGGCCTCAGGTCCTCACGCTTGCACACTGTCTTAGCTGGGGTTCCTGTTGCTGAGAAAAGACACCATGACCGGGGCAACTCATAAAGAAAACATTTCACTGAGGGAAATTCTTATAAGGAAAAGCAGACAGTTTCAGAGGTTCCGTCCATTTCATCGTGGCAGGGAGCATGGTGACGTGCAGGCAGACACGGTGCTGGCTACATCTTGGTTTGCAGGCTACAGGAAGTCGACTGAGACACTGGGCAGTATCCTGAGCACAGGGAACCTCAAAGCCCGCCCCCACAATGACACACTTCCTCCAACAAAGCCACACCTCCTAACAGTGCCACTCCCTGAAACTATGGGGGCCAATTTCATTCCAACTACCACACCCAGCAAACACTCTTACCCATCTCCCCAGGCCCTGCACTTTACTCTTCAACCCAATAGAGAGCTAAAAAACACAGAACACCATGCTGTACATCTTGGATTTCAAAAGATGTGTTTCTGTTAAAAGCAAACTGTACCTAATCCCATTCATTGGACATTAAGGTACCAAAAAGACAATGTCACTCAATTATTCCCTTTATTTTACAAACTGGGAAACAGGGAGATCACGCAGCTTTCCCAAATGCAATTAAGGGGGGGAAAATAATGGCACTCGAACAAAGGCAGACCCTCCTCTTGATTCTGGGTGAAGAGGGCAGAGTGCTTCTGCATTATGCAGACCTAGGACTTCAAAATTTTTAAGGTGAAATTTTTGTCTTCCCTCCTCCTTTCCCACCTTTGAAACACAGGCTCATTTTTCACTCCTGAGGAACTCAATCTTTGCAGCAGCTAGCCTGGGAACAGGGAGTGTGCTCTAAGCACGGAGGAGCTGGGGCTGGAGGTGCCTGCATGGGAAAGTGGAGCCATGGATCATACTGACATCTGAAAGACATCCTGGAAGAAGGAGAAGGGAAAGGCCTGTGTTTCCTCCATCAGCGCTGCTCTCTGGCTCCAGGGCATGCTCACTTTGCTCTCACAGCAGAGGCGCTGAGGAGAATGAAGGACACTCAGGAAATCCCAGACCGAGATCGGAATGGCGTCCTGGTACACCAGGACAGGCTCCTGGAGAAACCCTCGGTCTCTCTTCCTTGATGAGCCTCTTTTCCTGTTCTCTCAAGCTGAAGGCTCTAGAAAGGGCAGCATCTCTGAGACCTCCAGCTCCCCAGGGCTCAGAGCCTCTGCTCTACCTCATTAAGCCAACCTCAATAAATGGACTTTCATTGCACGTGCAGGTCAGTGCTTTTTTTGGCTTGTATTCAAGCTCTCTGATAACTTTTAAAATAAAGATTAAAACCACAATGAGAAACCATTTTCCACTTTCGAAACACTGAAAATGTTTTCTAGTAGTAATCACTTAAAATTCATGGCATGATATCCTCACATTCAGCAGGCAGAAATAAAGAGTGGCACACAGCTTGTCAAGAGCCTTAAAAATACTCATATTACCTGATCCACTGATTTTGACTTGAAAATTTGGCCTAAGAAATGAGCAGAGAGATAAACCACGATTGATGGGAGAGAATATCACAGCAATCTGTGGAAATCTACCTTTGAAGTCCATCCTGAACCAGTTCCACCTACACCCACCTTTGTACAAATTTTCACCCCACCCCATGGTTTCACTGGTATCTTCTTACCCATCACAGTCCCCTGGACACCATGGAAAGAAGTCTGGAGTCCTGACCCAGCTGGACCCAAACCGGAATCGCTTACACCCTTTGTCAATCATTACTAGGACAGAGATGAATAGTTATTTCCCAAGTTGGGTTTCTCCAATGCACCAAAAGTGGTGCAGATGTCCGTTAGAGCACAGGTGGAGACATCAGATGTCTTCCTCCACAGGACCGGCTGCACGAACTGTGGAGCTCTACAAGGGGATTGCAGAGCTGTGGCGGTCGGCAGCCACCGCAGCGAGCACGCTGTGCAGAGTATCCTGCTAAAATCACATCATCCCTTAGTCTGCCATGGTCTCTCCCCTTTTCTAATCAAACTCCTGAAAAAGACTAAACTTGCTGTTCCTCTCTCATATTTTCTAGAATTTAGCAAAACTGATCTTTTCAAAGCCACTAAGGACTTTA
>CABHPR010137102.1:7729-40006 GCA_902168415.1 Peromyscus melanophrys | reverse complement strand
ACACACACACACACACACACACACACACACACACCTCTGCTCTAGTAACTACACCAAACCCTCCTTCATAAACACACATGGAAGCGTCTCTTCTCCTGGCATAGAACTTGGAACGTCTAGGAGGAGGCACACATCACTGAGGCTGCCCGGATGCTGGGAGCAGGGGCCCCCAGGAAGAGACTTGAGGACCTAAGGTCAGATCCGAGTTCTGGGTCACTTGTTGAGCTCATGCAGGTCAGCTTACCTCTGTGGGCTCGCTGTGGGCCTAGACCATGGTCCTGTGGCTCATGAGGTCTCTCCTTTGCTCCTATAGGATCGTGTGTGAGATGGGAGAGGCCAAGCCCAGCCAGCATGCAGGCTTCGTGGAGATCTGTGTGGCTGTGTGTCGACCTGAGTTCATGGCCCGCTCCTCACAGCTCTATTATTTCATGGTGAGTCCTGGATGCCAAAGGCCTGCCTGGGTGCCGATTGCAGCAAATCTTATGGCCGTCAATGCAGAGCAGGGCCTCCACCCACCACCTATGTTCATGGGACCCCACAGAGTAGGAGCATAGCCTTGGTGTCTCAAAGACCTAGATTCAAATGTTGGCCCTTGGGTCCCAGTGTCTCCTGTGTGGCCAAGCAGCAGAGTAACTCCTGGGAGTTGTGTGCCTAGACTCAGCCACTTTCTAATGGGGAGAACTCAGACAAGCTGACTAACTTTTCTGTGCCTCAGTTTCTTCATTTGTAAAACAAGAATGATATTTGTATGTCTCTCATGGTATGGTGAAATCATATAGTCTCCATCTCATGTAGTGCCATTTTCTGTGTTAGCCACTCTCACCACTACCCCTACCCGACCCCTACCCACACTTACACCTTATCCCACCATGAACAGCCTGCCATCTTTTCCTGCCCACCCACTGCCATCTCATGACCTTCTTAGCCTCCTTTTCACCTGTCCTGTACCTAGTCCCACCTGTGGGCCCCCTCTATTCCCCTAATCACACACTGGCCCCCAGCTCCCATCCCTCCATTCTCCAGTCTCTTTACCATAACCTCACCCAGGCCTGACTCCAACCACTCAAGTTACTCAAGTTCCCTCCTGAACCTTCCAGGCCTGCAGAAGCCTGCCCAGCTCACAGTTTTGGGGAAGGGGGTGAAATCTCCTGGCCTTGAGGCTTTCATTTTTCCATTTTTAGATCTTCCAAAGAGCCTGTGTGGCTGATGTTAGGAAGTCTTCCTCCTTTACTCCTTCCTCCATCCTTCCCTCCCTCCTGGTTCTTCTTGCTTTTTCTTCTACTGATAACCGTTTATCAGCAGGTACGCCTGCAGGCTTGTGTCTACTGTGAGGCAAGGTGTTCTTGAATCTGGGGTATTTAGGCAAAGTTTCATGGAAGAAGCAATGGAAAGGCAGTGTGTGTCAAGTTGGCCTCTGATTTCCATGTGAAACTTGCCTGGCAGGTGTTTTCCCTAGCATAAAACTGACCCATGGACTCACACCCAAACACAGGAGTGGAGAGGGGGGAAGGAGGAGGGGGAGGGCAGTAGGAGCCAAGAGGCCATGAGAAACAACCTAAGTAGCTGCTACAGTAAGGCAAGCACCCTGGGCCTTTGCTCGATGACCTATGTCACTTTCCTGGTTGAAGGGTCCTTCTAAGGAAATGGCCTGGTGCCACATATCCTCTAGGGTAGAAATTCAGGGAAGATGGGTGTTGGGGACCCCAATTTCTTCTTCTGCTCCATGTTCACTTAGGGGTAGAGTCTTGGAGGGTAGGTGTTTCCCAGTGGGAATGAAAAGCAGAGGTCCTCATGAGTCTCACAGGGTCAGGAGAAAAGACAGACTCATCTTCTAAGCATGCTTCTGAGTGGCCTAATGCCCTCACTGTCTTCCTCTCCTCTCAGCTACGTGGCTTGTGGGGAGGGGACACTTCTTAAGCACCACCCTGAATGCCCTCTCCTGTGGGGTCCTGGGATAGCTTTCCCCAGGCTCCTCTGGGGACTTCTAGTGCTCTGGGGTGTGCTGAGAGCCCTTTCCTGGTGTCAAGATTAGGGGATATAGTAGAGTTCAGTGAGCATCCACAGTGACTTCCAGATTCTTATGTCCTAGAATTGGACAGATGTGGATAACCGCAGAAGCAGGTTTATTAGAAAATGATACGCTTCCAAGGGCGAAAGCTGTCTGGGGCAGGGAAAAAGTTTACAAGCTTAGCCTGGAGCCTACTGTGTGGCTTTTATGTCTCATTTCACAGGCTTTGGGGGGTCATTTGGGCTTTTTCACACCTGCTCTGTTACCTTTAATTCTCCATCCAGTTCCATGTATCTCAGGGGCTCAAATCTCCACAGATGGGGGAAGGTGGTGTTGGTATTATAACGGTGTACAGGTCACCTACAGATGCTGGTGCCTCTGTGCCTGTACTGGTGGCTCCACAGTTTGGGCCATCATCCCCCCTCCCCCCTCCCCAGTTGGTGGTGTTTCCAGCCTTAGGCTTTGCTAACAGGTTTTTCTCCCTTACTAATTTTGCAATCTTTCATGTAAGGCCTCCCAGGCCTTACTCTCTGCCCCACTCTCCTGCCTCAGGGACAAACTTGGGTTTCCTTCAGCTTCTCTCCACAAATCAAACCAGGCTCTGATGTGTTGGTTAGTCTGACGAATGTCAAAGCCCAGATCAGTGCTCCTGGCCCGCCACCAGCCCTGTCCCAGGAGGTCTCCATGCTGGGAATGCGCCTTCTCCCTCTCCCTTCTAGTCTGTTCGTTCATGGAGCCAAGTGAAGAGCTGGCAAATAATTCAGACTTTGATTTCCCGTGCAAACCCACCGTGAAATATTTATGAAGCATGAGTTGAATAATTAATCGTTTCTCACAAGTCTAAAACATGTTTCCATAACACCCTCTCCCACCCGGAACAGACCCCTTCCAGCCAGGCCCTGCAAAACACCACTGCAATGAGGCAAGCTCTGGTCCTTCCCAGGTTTTGACTCTGAACCTTCCCCATGGCCCTGGGGCACCGGGCACCAGCAGACAGACTAAGTGTTTCCTCTCTGGGGAGGCCAGTAGGGCAGAGCCACCCTTTGGAAATAGCTGATTATTATAGTTTATTGAACAAGAAAACTGTCATGGGTCCTGGAGATAACCCCTTTAGGGTTCAGTTCCCCAATTCTGTGACCAGAGAAGTTGACTATCTTGCCCAGAGTAACACAGCAAGATATCAAAAGTCTCTTCTCCTTGGCTGTTCAGTCACAAAGCCAGGATTTCAAACCTAGCTGAGGAATCGTGGAGCCAAGGTCAGTGAGTGTCTCCAGGTGAATGCCATCAGTGAGCCCTTCTCTGGGGTCTGGGTACATGGCAGGTGGGTGGGTTTGCTGGCCCCCAAAGGAGGCCTCCTGAGGAAGAGTACCCATGGCCTTGTGAACCCAGTGGGTTCAGCCTCAGCACAGAGTTCTTTCAGGAACTGTAGCTGGGGAAGGGAAAGAGAAATCTTCATTTAAATGCAGATACAGGCTTCTCACCTGGGACCAGGGAAAGTTTTTCCATTAAAATGCTAATGAAGGTACAAACTGCAAACTCCAAATCCCCTACTGTCTGGGGCTCTGCTCCCCGCCCCCACCCAGCCCGCTCCTCACCTCCAGTCAGGGCAGGGGGCTTGACAGGTCTTCAAAGATCTCTTGGGCAGTCTTCACATGCCCCATGCTCTGGCCACTGGAGGGTTCCCAGAAGAGACCTTTGGGAATGGCAGGTTCCTTTCTCTGTCTCTTGGAGAAGTGGCTGGAGACCAGAGCTGTGGAGTCAGGTCTCAACTGCAGTACTTTTTAGCCCAGTGACCTCAGAGAACTTAGTTAACCCCTCTGAGTCTCATCTGTGAAATAATGATAGCCATTTTTAAAAATCGCTGACTGGATAATTATAGACATACATATGTCTATATCACTAGAGATAAAGGCTGTCACTAAAAGAAAAAAAATCGGTACACAGCAGCTCTCATGACTATTATTCACGTAGAGATGAAAGCTCTATTCACACAAGAATACAAAATGGCTTGGCGAGGCCACATGAGTAGATTCTAGATGGCAGCTCTTCAGTAGACCATGGGGCACTGCCTAAGGCCTGTCCCAGCCTCCTCCCCCTAGCCCAGCATGTCTCAGTCCTCTTCTTTTCTATGCAGACTCTGACCCTCGCAGACCTGAAGCCCAGCCGGGGACCCATGTCTGGGGGCACACAGGTTACCATCACAGGCACCAACTTGAATGCAGGCAGCAATGTGGTGGTGATGTTCGGGAGCCAGCCATGCCTCTTCCACAGGTAACCCCTGGGCCCAGAGGAGGGTCTAGACATGGAACCACCTGGGAAGGAAATGTGGGTTCCCACAGAGATGAACAGAAACTGCCCCTTTCCCAGGCTGACTTTTGCAAGTCCCTCCAAAAGCTCTCATTCTTGCTCTCTTTGGGGGAAGACAGTAGGTATCAGCCCTGTCTTTCATGGAAGGTGGGGAGGTGCCATGCTGCTGTCCACAGTTCAGCCTGGTGTCCTAGGATGTACCCTTCACAGAGGATGGGAATACCACTGAGCATCCAGCTTGGAACCAGCAGCTGATACCCCTTCAAGGGGCAGAGCCTCTCCTGCTGGGAGCTGCTTGGGACAACCCCATCTGCTCTAAACAGGTGATCCCAGAAGGCCAAGGCTGAGCCAACAAGGGCAAGAGGCCTTCCTCCTTCTGCCTAGCTGGGTCTGCAGCCCGAAGGGATATACCTTACCTAGCCAGGAGCCTGGAGTAGGGGCCACAGGGAGCCCATCCAAGGAATGCTGTGGAGATGTGACCGATCTGAGCC
Source organism: Peromyscus melanophrys (assembly GCA_902168415.1). Classification (NCBI taxonomy): domain Eukaryota; kingdom Metazoa; phylum Chordata; class Mammalia; order Rodentia; family Cricetidae; genus Peromyscus; species Peromyscus melanophrys. Next base: position 35,200 of record CABHPR010137102.1, on the reverse strand, counting down.
CAAGTCCCCAGAGACAGGTGTTCCTAGAGTAGGTTATGACAAGAACCATGACAGACTCAAAGTCAGACCAGCTGGGGGTCTTGCATTACTGCTATCCAAGAAACCATTACTTAGTGACCATGTGAGGGTGACTTTGCTCAAAGCTGCTGCAGTAGGCTGCAACTCAGAAGAGGGCAGAGGCGGAGCTCAACACCAGTGCCACAGTACAGCCAGAGCTCAGGACTCAGGGTCACAGGGAGGAGATGGCAAGGGGCCGCCAAACTTACTTCAGGGGATTTTATCTCAGGCAAGGCAGGAGTGAGACGTGGAGGAAGGAACCTCGCCAGACTATGTAGCTAGATCCTTGCTAAAATTGGAGCAGAGGCTAGGGTCAAGGACAGCCCAAAGACCAGGCCTATTTGAAAGATAGGCTCAGAGGAGCCTTTCCAAAGGTTGACCCTTGTCCTTGGTTCATGAGCTTCTATCTATGACAGTGCCCACCCCTTACTTCTGTGAAACCTGATGTGCCAAGAAAGGGGTTGACCCCAGACCACTGCTTAATACCTAGGAGCCCATGCTCTGCCTTCCTTTCCAGGCGCTCGCCATCCTACATTATCTGTAACACTACGTCCTCAGATGAGGTGTTGGACATGAAGGTGACTGTGCAGGTGGACAGGGCCAGGATCCGACAGGACCTGGTCTTTCAGTATGTTGAGGACCCCACCATCGTGCGTATTGAGCCAGAGTGGAGCATTGTCAGGTAGGAGGACCCATCCCCTCAACCTCCTCCCTGCCTCTAGGCCTCAGTTTCTCTTTCTCAGCTCTCAAAAGCCCAAGAGAAACCAGTGACCTGGGAGACTGAGGCCTCTTCCCAGCCGTCCCTTCCCCAGCCCTGCTGCCTGCTTGCCTTTGTTCCTCTCAAATAACAGACTCAGCCAGGTAGAGCCTGGGCCCTGTTCCTCGCGGCTTCCCCAGCGCCCAACACAAATGCACTAAGCAAATGACACAGGAGGAGGAACAGCACATGTGACACGGCTCTAGGGAGAGCCCAGACCCCTGTCCAGCACTTCAGTAGTTCAGCGGGGCAAGCCATGGCTCTTCCTGGACACCTAGCTTTAGGAGGATTCTCCTGGGGATTGAGAGATGCAGGACCCTTAGGGTGTAGGAGTATAGTGCCTCCCTTCAGAGATGGAGCTGCAGGCACCTGACCATGTCCACTTTTCCAAGCCTGGAGGACATATCAGGATGAGAAGGCTCCACAGAGGCTGTCCTTTCTGTGAGGCCCCTGGAGATCATTGGGAAGCTGCTGTTCTGGGCTTCACCCCAGTGAAGACCTGGGGTGGGAAGGAACAGGTTCAGTCCATGTTGCTTACCCGACAAGTGAACCTTAACATCACCTTATTGTCCACCTGTCCCCTGCTCAGTGCTCCCCACAGTCAACTCCAACCAGGAGGGGCCCCAGGGCTGGAGAAGTTAGTGAAGACAGAATAAAGCAGTGCTCTGTGCTGGCTGAGGCAAGGGCAAGCCTAGTCTAGGGGGCTAAACTTAGACCAGGGACCCAAAGGTCATACCTGACTGGTTGCCTGAATTTTTATAAATAAAATTTTATTGGCACATGGCTCTGCTCGCTGGTTGTATTGTCTACAGTTGTTTTTTTCATGACTGCACAGAGTTGAGTAATTGTGACAGAGACCATATGGCCTGTGGAGCCTGAAATATTTACTGCCTGGCCCTTCAGAGAAATAGTTGGCCACCCTCTGCTTGAAGACCAGAGAGAAGCAGCCTGACTGCTGGGATGAGAAAGGCCATTGGCTGTCCTTAGCTAAGGCATGAAGGGGAAACAGCCTTTCAGAGCCATGCCAGGCCTTGGCCTCAGAGCCTGGTGATTCAGAAAGGTGACACAGGCCTTTGTGTCTCACTCAAGAAGTTAGGCAGTGATACTCTGGGGCATCTATGACCTTATTGAATTTGGGTTCCCTTTATATTGTCTCAGAAATAAAGGTGTCATCTTCCTGGCACTCAGCAGTACCCCAAGACACACTCGTGCCATGAGGGAGGCTAGACACACATTCTAGACTGCCAGCATTTTTGCTTAAGTTAAGGAAATCTGAGGATGAAGTGGGCATTGTACTGTGTGGGATTTGAGCTTCCTATAAGTGCCTGGGTTGTTTGAGGACAATGATGGGATCTTTTTCTACTGAGTGCAGAATTAGTGGTTGGGAAGTCTGGGGACAGAGAGGCTAGATACCAGAAATTTGTCTGAACTGTGCTCTGTGTAGAAGGAATCCTGCAGGCACACCTGGAAATATGTGCGTGCATGTGAGCTCATGAATGCATGCGAGATACACTCAATGAGAGAGAAGTAATGGGAAGTTTAAAGATGGGAAAGTAGATAGAGCGATAGAATCCCATGTGAGTACAGGTGACAAAGAATCATAGCCGCTAAGTTTGGAAGTAATTTACCTACAAAGCCCTGCTTTGGACAGCAGGATGTTTGCCAATGATGCTCTCTTGACTAACAATCAGGTCATTGCTCACTCTAGTCCAAGTAGGACATAGCCAAGAACAGGGCTTCCCACCCTCCCCACCAGCTTCTCAGCTTTCCCGGGCACAGAACATAGCATCCTTTGAAAGGCCACACTGAAGTGAGTCACCTGAGTCCCCCTCATCTCTGTCCTGTGTCACTCCAGGGCTCAGGGGACTCGAGTCTCAGAGCATGTCACACTTGTAATCTTGGAAGAGGTGTCTGGACCTGGGCCATGGCTTTCATAGGTCTCAGCTAGACTGAAGCCACCAAGGAGGAAAATTGTAGCACAATTGCCATGGAAAACAGATGTGCTTCGACACTGGAGGTTCTGCTGGGAGCTTACTTTAGAACAAGATTGAGAGGATCAGGGGAGGAGAATCTAGGACTGAAATAGCTAGCTCCAGTCTGGAAGCCTCAGAGAACTAAGGGGCCATGCTGTCACCTGGGCCTCCATGAGATGCCCAGCAAGGGACACTATGGATATCTGCTCACCACTGCCCTCCCTCTGGGCTTCTGAGATCCTCTTTCTTGTTATTACAGTTGGCTTTTCCTCCTTGTCTCCAAGGACACAACTGGGCTTCCTCATCCTTGTTGTCGTGGCTCACCCTGATAACCATTGTTGTCATGGCTGTTACATCTCCTGTGGCTGTGGTTCACACACTCCTTTCTTTCTCTTTGGGCAGTGGGAACACACCTATCGCTGTCTGGGGAACTCACCTGGACCTCATACAGAACCCCCAGATCCGTGCCAAGCATGGAGGGAAAGAACACATCAATGTGAGTCCATTGGCAGGTCCTTGCCTACATACAATGACTCATGGCATGGGATGGTAGGATAGGGGAGTTGATATGGCCATATTTTCAGCTTTTGGGGCTATAGGCCTAAGAGACCAATTACCTCCACAGTTCACAGGGTTCCATTATCACCCCACCATTCTCACCCAGTTTAGAAAATACCTAGTCATTGCCACATTCACACTGGGCAAATCCAGAAACAGGAGACAGCTGCAGGGTGGGATCTGTGAGTAGCCAAGAGTGTGACTTGGTGTCCTCCTCCATAATCCTCCCATATGAACCCCATGTAGCATCGATGGCACACCGAAAGTCCTGGTGTGGAGATATTTCTCATTGTCCCCTTCTCTGACTCCTATAGATCTGTGAGGTCCTGAATGCTACTGAGATGACCTGCCAGGCTCCAGCCCTTGCCCTGGGTCCTGACCACCAATCAGATCTTACTGAAAGGCCTGAAGAATTTGGTTTCATCCTTGACAATGTTCAGTCTTTATTAATTCTCAACAAGACCAACTTCACCTACTATCCTAACCCTGTGTTTGAGGCTTTCAGTCCCTCAGGAATCCTGGAGCTCAAGCCTGGCACCCCCATCATCCTAAAGGTATTCCAGATAAGCTTTTTATAACACTTTAATTGTCAATTATTGAATTCTTACTGGGAGGAAGAGAGGATACTAGGATGTCCGATGTATTAGTCTGTTTTCTGTTATTGTCACAAAATGCTTGATGCTGGGTTCTTATAAAGAAAAAAAGTTAACTTGCCTCATTGTTCTGGAAAATGAAAGACCAGTAGTAGTCCTGGTTTTCATGAGGACCTCCTAGCAGGAGCACATATGACAAGAGAACCAGAGAGGACCGTTAAGACATGGGGAAGTCATGATCTTCCACTAAGCTCCACATCTTAAAGGTCCCATTCTCTCTTACAGTACTAGGGACCGAACTCGTAACACACCACATCTAACACATGTACCAATCCTTTGGACTTCTTGCTGATGGTGGCCTCTTCCTCAGTTCATCCATAAGATGGGACATTGGGTCGGAGGCCCCAGCAGCCACTAGCAGCTGTGGTCCTGACTCGGGGTTGGGAATGGGGGCTTTCCTGTCTGTTCAGGGCAAGAACCTGATCCCACCTGTGGCTGGAGGCAATGTGAAGCTGAACTACACTGTGCTGGTTGGAGAGAAGCCATGCACCGTGACGGTGTCAGATGTGCAGCTACTCTGCGAGTCTCCCAACCTCATCGGCAGGCACAAAGTGATGGTGAGGCTACTGGGATCTCACTGTGTGTGGACCAGGCATGAGGGGTGCTGGGGGAGAGTAGCTCAGCTACAGCTAGGCTACTAGTGACTTCTGTCCACTGTGAGTTTTCCTCCCAGCTCACCCCTGACCGGTTTCCATCTTCCCGTCCCACACACTTCTTGTGTATTGTCACCCCCTCTGTCCTGGCGGGTACAGCAAGGGCAGAACATTAAATGGTGTGAAAATCAATTGTCTGTTAGGACCAAGAGGGCCTTTAAGATGAGGATCATCACTGATGTAGGGTGGTCCTTGATGCTATTTCTATGTCTTAGTTCCCAACTCGGATGGCAGGGTGAGTCTTAGATGTTGGTGCTAGGTCACTGTGTTTACAGTTGTGAGCTGTTTCCAGATGATGACTGTGTCCTCCCGCATGAGAGGATGGGTGCATTTTCTGGTTGAAGGGTGGTCTCTGCTGTCCATACTCTCTCTTCTATTTTTCTGGTGTGTGTGGGGGGGTGCATCTCACTGGCAATCACGTTCTCCTTCTGACTTAGAACTCTTCCCCAGTCTGCTCTGCTACCATCCCTCTCTTCTCTGTGTCCACAGGCACGGGTGGGTGGCATGGAGTATTCCCCTGGGATGGTGTACATTGCCCCGGACAGCCCACTCAGCCTGCCCGCCATCGTCAGCATCGCAGTGGCTGGTGGTCTCCTCATCATCTTCATTGTGGCAGTGCTCATTGCCTACAAACGCAAGTCCCGGGAAAGTGACCTCACTCTGAAGCGTCTCCAGATGCAGATGGACAACCTCGAGTCCCGTGTGGCCCTGGAGTGCAAGGAAGGTACTGAGTGTTCAGGCGCTGGTGACTGGTGTGGAGTCTGTGTGTGTACTTGTCATATACAAACATGCAGGCTGGGTAGCAGTGGGTAGTGTTAGAGGTTGTGTATGCATGTAAACACATGTAAGTCAACGTATATATGTCTATACACATATGTGCCTCTTTACAACACCAACCAGACCGGGCAGCATTTTTCAGTGCTGAAGATTATGTGTGTGTATATTTATATTTGTGTTTGTAAGTGCATTAGCCCAACAGGTGGGGCTGCAGTGGGTGGTAGTTGTGTATGTAAATGTACACGTGTGTGTTTGTGTCTTTCATGTACAGGTCAGCAAGCTAGGTTACAGCAGGCAGTGCTGGAGATTGTGTGTATACATTATGCATTTGTGTGAGTCTGTGTGTGGGGGTGCTGTATGTGTGTGTGCCTCCTGTTTACAGGCCAGCAAGCTGGGATGCAATGGGTGGCCTCACAGACTGGGCATTCTACCAGCAGAAACTCAGTTTCAGAGCTTAGCCGGGGTCCCAGACCAAAGACATCTCTAGCAATCCACCTCTGGTTTTCTCTCTACTCCTTCCAGACACATTCCTGAGATCCTTTATACACCAAGAACAGTATCCAGATTCAGAACTCTGGTGGGGCGTGGGGTGGCCACAGTCTCCTCCAGGGAGGACCTGGGGGTGTCTCCCCATGATGCATGCGAGCAATCCTCAGTTCTCTTCTATCAGCAGGAAGGGAATTCTGTAGGGTTGATCTGTGATTTCAAAGGAAGTGCGTTTCACAGCTTGTATTTGAAAAATGTACATGAGCCACCATGAAGGGAGATCAGCAGTGTCAAACCCAAGAAGGCAGCTTAGCTGGCAGACTCATAACCCCAGGACATCCTTCTGTAAGCCCACCCTGGGAGGAAAGAGCTGAGCTATTTCTCAGTGGGTAATATGAACCCAGTGTTAATCCAGCCCTGTACCTGGGCTCCAACATCGTGCAGGTTCCTGCTGGGGAAGCTCCGCCTCTTTTATGGGGACAAGGCTCCAGCCCATCTCCACATCCTTCAGCTGTCTTCCTGGCATCTGCCTTGTGGGACTGTTAATTACTGCCTTTTATTATATTTACACTGCTTAATTTTTTTCTCTGCAATGTACTCTTCCCTCTAATTAGGTGTAGTGATTAGAATCTCTTTTATGTGTGGCAGGCGTGAGGCTTTGAATGTTGGAGGCTTAAAGGAAACTGCAGACCCATCAAACCTGACTCCCTCCTTTTCCTCCTGGCCAGCAGAGCAGTCCAATCAGGAGGAGGTGGTGGTGGTGGAGGGGGGGAAGCCAGGCTCCTCTAGAAGCTCCCTGAGGAAGAAAGGCTCAGCAGGCAGAAACCCATGGAGTCCCATGGGGACCATGGCTTCTGGCTGGGGACACTTATGCTGCTGGGATGGAAGCAGGCATTTTATAGCAAAGGACATGCAGGGTTGACCATGGAGGCATTTTCCATGATGCCAGGGCAACTTCTGCATGTTTATGAGGCAGCTCGGGCCCAGGGCAAGGTTTGTGTGGAAATTTCATTGTCAGCCAGGAAGTTATCCATGCCTACACTAGAAAACATCAGCCCAGACCTGAGCTTTGCACATATTGGCACACACATGTGCAAACACACATTCCCACTCTGCATCCTCACTGACATGCTTGCATGCTCTTATACAAGTTAAAACAGATACACACTCATACCCGTGCACCCCACTCCTGCTCATGCATACCTCTCCAATTACACAGATACAGATATGTGTTCTTTACTCCGGATATGCACAAGTGTGTTGGTCAGTTTACAATACTGTGATCGAATAACCCAACAGAACCAACTTTAAGGAGGAAGGGTTTCTTTTCTCACGTTTTCAGAGGGTTCAACCATCATGGAGTAGGGGGAGCATGGCGGAGTGCTCAACTGACAGCTGTCAGGAAGCAAAGAAGAGCAGAAACAAAGGGGCCATGGTGAGATGTAGTCCCAAGGACAGCTCCTCACTAGTGTCCAGTGATCACAAGCCCCACCTTCCATAAACTGAAGCCCTCCCAACAGCACCATCACATTACGAATCCATCAAAGGATGAGTCAATCCATTGAAAATTACCATCTAGTTGTTTCTGAAAAGGCCCTTACAGACACACCCAGAGATAAATTACACTAATCTCCCAGGCACGTCTCAGTCCACCCAAGCTAGCAATGAAGATCAACCATCACTACATGTTTGTTAGGCTTTGGTGACAGTGCATGTCAGAGAGGCCTCCTGGCTTCCTTTATGCACACACAGTTGCTCACATGCACCGGAGTGTGTTCAGAAGCATTAGGGCCTCTGCCTCTGGTACCACTGCGTGACAAGAACTCCAGCCTCCATGTAACAGAACAGGGGAGCAGGGCCACTAGGAAGGGAGCACCAGAAGAGGTTGCAGGTCTGCTAGTGTCCAACTTAGCCCCCTAGTCTTACCAGCGAGCCTCGGGGCTCTCCTGGCATCAAGACTCATGGGAACCTACAGACCTCACGTCAGTTCTCCCATAGTCACCAGAAAGGACAATGTGGGACCCTGTGTGCAGTTCAGGGAACTTGTGTCATGTTTACATGTCATCGTATCCCATTGGGCTCGCTCTTTGATGTCCCTAGAACCCTTTGAGCTTGTGAATCCTGTCCGAACCCCCCAACTTCTCTTTTTTCCTAGTCTTAAGTTTATATAAATGAAAATAAACATTGGTTAGGCAACAACCATGACTTGTTCTTTGTCAGTGTGTGTCAATACAATCTGTTCATGTGTGTGCATATATGTGCATGCATGTATGCATGCAGATATGGGGAGGGCATGCACCAAGGAGAATGCCACAGCTTAGCAGGACTAGCAGCTGCAGCTCTGAGGCAGCAGAGGATGGCCTCAGGGGGCATTGTGCCAGGATGGAGTATGACAGCTTTGGCTCTGGGCTCTGTCATATGCCAGATTTTCCTAGGGGCCAGCTGGGGCCTTGTGACTGTATCCATCTGGAGGCCTGCACTGCTCTCACAGACAACAGTGCCTACATGCAATTATAACCCACCACCAGATAGCATTGCATAGAGGCAAGAAGCGCAAAGGTGCCCCCCTTCATGTCTGTGCAGAAGAAATTGGTTAGAGTGGCAGGCCCTCTGCCCAAGGCTTGTTTGAGTTCTGAGAACTACGTGATGCAGAATTGGACGCTCAAACGCTTTTTTTATTGGAAGAAATTGTTCTTGACTTTGCTAAAAAAAAAAAAAAAAAAAAACCCAGTTCAAAGTGCATCTCTAGGCATAGGCTCATCTCTCTGTTCTGTCCCTCTGCCCTCCTGCCCTTTTACAGTTCCCTTTCTAACATGCTTTACAAACCAGAGCCCTTTCTCTTTTGACTCCAATGGCATTACAGGTCCGAGGGTAGCCTTCCCATCCCTCTGCTGTTTGAAAGACATGAGGCCCCAGATCAGCTTTCTCCCAAGCTAATGCCATCTAGGTCCATCATTCTTTCATGCACAGGTCCACAGATCACACCTCCAGGGACCTGGGTGAGGGTTCTCAACATTCTCAGAGAGGTAACTCTTAGGCTGGGCCCCAGCCAGCATCTTACAGGCTTCTCAGCTATTTTCTTCAGGCTCTGTCCACCTTGTATTTTAAACCATGCTAGTGAGCACCAGGAGCCTCATGTCTGGCCTGAATGATAGGATTAAAGGTGTGTGCCACCATGCCCAGGGATTTTTCTTTTAAACCAGAGTTGTAGGGCTCAAACTCAGGTCTTCATATTTACAAGGCAAGCACATTACCTAGTGAGCTGTCATCCCAGGCCCCTCACAGACTTCTCTTTGTGCTAGCTTTTGCAGAGCTGCAGACAGATATCCATGAGCTTACCAGTGACCTGGATGGAGCTGGGATTCCCTTCCTGGACTACAGGACCTACACCATGCGGGTGCTCTTCCCAGGGATTGAAGACCATCCTGTGCTACGGGACCTTGAGGTAAGAATCAGTACCCATGCCTATGCTGATATTATAGCAGGAAGCCCAGCATCCTGATTCAGAAGTGAGAAAGCTGAGGCCAGGGAGACAGCACATCTTGCCTGTGGTCCCCAGCTTATAAACACTAGCCAGTTCCATGGTAGAGATGGGGCCAAAACAGGGAGCCTCAGAGCACAGGTTTCAGTAGGGCTTTGGGGTCTTACAGGATTGAATGGGTAGAGAGAACTCTCTTCCAAGAAAAACTATACATGTATATCTTAGATACTTTTCTATTAAGTGATAAGACACCATGACCAAGACGACTAATAGAAGAAAGTGTTTATTGGGACTTACCATTTCAGAAGGTGAGTCCATGACCATCAAGGTGAGAAGCATGGCAGCAAGCAGGCAGGCAAGGTGCTAAAGCGTTAGCTGAGAGCTTACATCTTAAGGCAACAACCATGAAACAGAGAGATCTAACTGGGATCTGGCACAGGCTTTTGAAACCACTAAGCCCACCCACACTGTCATACCTCTTAATTCTTTCTGAACAGTGCCACCAACTGGGGACCACACATTTAAATATATGAGCCTATGTGAGCAATTCTCATTCAAACCAATCCAGTGTATACACAACCAAAAATTATGCCAGATAAACATGAGCAGTTCACAGACTTAGGTTTTTAGTAAACCACAGTATAAAGGATTTTTCTAATTAATTGGTGCTCAATAAATGTATAAGGGATTTTACCACGTGATGCTTCCTTGGGAAAGATAAGTGATATATGAGGTGGAAGTTGAGATGATAAAAACCCCACTGTTCTGCTATCAGGGACCCCCAACCTCCCAATTACCGTCTAGCACACCAGCTCACTTATGCATATATTCATATTACACTCTCTTCCAAAAGGACTTTAGAATGGCTTACCAAGATAAATACCAGAGAAAAGTGAAAAACGATGAATGAGGAAAACGGAGAAAAATAAGAATCCTGAGGGATGATCATTAGAAGTTGTGAGACATTAAAATTCCTACTCACATTTAAGTATTTTTTATGCATTCAGCCATCTACCTTCCCAGGATGAGGGGAACCCATTTTACAGGTGAGCAAAGAAAGAGGGCAGAGAAGCCCAGTGAGTGGCTAGTACACACAGCTGCTGGGGACAGAGTCAGATGTAGAATAATCATGGCCGCTAGACTTCATGTTTTCTTCTGGCTGCAAGCCTATAACCAGAACTCTCTCTGGGTGTCCTTCAGCTCTGCTTGCCTATCAGAAGGAAGCAGAATACACAGATGAAGCAACAATGGAAAATACGATGCAACTCAGGATTGTCCACACATTGAAAACAGACCCTTTGCTCAGTGTTGTAGATGCTGATGTTGGAGGGAGTGTCCACTTGGGGTCTCGTTGGTTGCAGCAGGCTGTGTACCATGGCAGCACATACCGCTCATCCACAGCAATGCTTATAGTACCTGTATTTCTCCATACTTGCTTATTGGATAATGCAGACATGTATGCACGTGTGTGTGTGTGTATGTGTGTGTGTGTGTGTGTGTGTGTGTGTATGTGTGTGTGTATACATACACATGCATGTGTGTTTATGTGTGTAATTTTGTAATGAGAAAACAAATATTACGAATATTTCTGTCTTAGAGATGCTCTCCTTGCCACTGTGATAGACACTACTAAGCACTTTCAGAGACTATAGGCAATGGCTCCACATTCTCTCTGGCCATGAACCTCTAGTCTCTCTCAATATGTGTGTAACTGTTTGTGTGTATGACTGTGCGTGTGTGTGTGTGTGTGTGTGTGTGTGTGTGTGTGTGTGTTTATACATGTGTCATATATTTATGTACAAAGATACTAGGTATCTCAGGACACTCATTCTGTCCATCGCCTTGTTGGGACTCATCATCGTTGCCCCTCCCCCTTCCTACTCTTTCCCTTGTCTTTCATCTTTCCTCAGTCTCACTTTAATTTGCCCCCGGACACCAGACTTCTCAGGACATAAAAGAGCTTGAGAGTTCCTAGTTCAGAGAAGTTGGGGTGGCTAGGAGACAGGTCACTGTCCATGTGCCCGAATGTGTTGTCAGTGTGTAGACTATGCGCCTCACTGTTACGATCTGACTTCCCGCCAGGTAGGGACCCTGGCATAGAGTATCAGTGCAGGAAACATCTGAGTGAATGAATGTCTGTCTGTCTATACTAGAGAAGACAGCAGTCCTAGCAAGGGGAGTGATATCCTGGCTGTGGGCATCAGAGGGCATAACCTAAGAATTCAACCAGGATGGGTATAGAGAGTTATTTTCCTCATTTCACTAGTTCAAAATCCCAAGTATACATGAGGATTCAACTTTTAAATGGGATTTTCTAAGCCCATGTCAAAATTGGGCCCAGAAATCAAACTATACCATGCCTACGTTAGCCTAGGGTTTTGGACCTTATGTGGTCTATTGGACTATTATTTGTTGGTTTCCAACTTATTCTTACTATGGAAAGTTCCTCCTTAGTGTTCTGGGTGTGGAGATACCCCATTTGTGAAAGCAGGGTTTCCCTAACCTTTCATCTTCATGGGACACATGACCACAGCAGAAAGTGTGAAGGGAGCATGTCCTCTTGCTTTGGTAGGTCACTAGGCCACACAGGGCAAGTGGGGGCATTTGAAGAAGAGGCTTTGCTGGCCCTAGTCATATAGGAGTACTTTAAAAACACAAAGAACTGCCAGCCACATACTCCCTGTTTTGACCCATCACTGGCTCCCAAATTCTAACCTATTGGGTTACAATTAAAATTTACAATCCAGTTTTATAGGCACAGAATTCAACTAAAGTGGAGAACCATCTGGGTAATAAAGAATATTTGGTTTCAGAGTGACTTTGGCCAGGGATGGGGAGGGGGTGGCAAAGTATGAAAATGGTGGTCTGGATACCCTTTTCCAAGATACTTCGCTTCCATCTCCACTCTCTATCAAACGGAGAGAAAATGTCCGCCACCAGCACCAGGACAGAGAGCGATGTGTGTTAGATATCTAGAAACTCCTGGCACACAGAGCCCAGAATGCAGCAGCCCAGGATGTGCCGAGGCAGGTAGTAAAACAGCTGCTGATCCTGTGCACATGCTGCATGCCAAGTACTTCATGTGCATCATCTTATTTAGTGTTCATAAAACATTATGACACAGACCCTCATATTCTCATTTTATAGATGAGGCAGTAGACTCTGGAGAGGTTGGAGCTCTCTTCCACACACAGTTCCTATGTTCTCTGATTCCAGAGCCTAGGCTGCTGACCATGGTACCTTTCCTGCAGGAAGTTGGCCAAAAATGTCCTGCCCTGGGCCCCAGGTGCTTGCTGGTCATAGGCATGTGAATTTTTTAAGGTGCAAGAGAAACCCACACAGTAGGTTCAGAGTGGGTCTTCATGGAGTAGGGTGCCATGGAGCTGTTACAGTGTCCTCTCTATATGCTGCACTGCCAAACCTGCTCGTGGCCACCACTGCCTTTGACAGACAGCCTGAGCAGCTGGGAGGGTGTGCCTGAGAATGCTGCAGGGAGAAGCCTGTGTTAGCTTTCAGACAGCCCCTGAGTCCAGGAGAAGGGCAGACATGGTGATAGGCAGGGAGCTTGGGTTTGAAAATCTGGAACTACCCTTTAGCAGTAGGGTGGCCTGGGGACAAGTGTGGTAATTTTTCTGAGAAACTGTCCTATGTAAGATCATTAAGAATACACATAGGAGCTGGAGAGATGGCTCAGAGGCTAAGAGCACTGGTTGCACTTCCAGAGGTCCTGAGTTCAATTCCCAGCAACCATATGGTGGCTCACAACCATCTGTAATGAGATCTGGTGCCCTCTTCTGGCATACCGGTGTTTATACAGGCAGAACGCTATATATACATAATAAATAAATAAGTAAAAAAATCTTAAAAAAATAATTAAAAAAAAAAAAGAACACACATAATGTGCATTGCACACAGTGCCCGGTAAATAGTATTATCTGTTATAGTTGGTTCAGGTAGCAGAGGAATTATTCTGAGGGACAGTGAAAAGGAGGAAGTAAAGCATGATCATGTGTGTGAGGGGGCAGTCACAGGTTTGGGAAAAAGCCAGGAGGAAGCAGACAGGTGGTAGATGATTGTCTGACCTATGGCAGAGTGAGGCTACCGTGTCTCGATTGCCAGTACTGCATCAGTCAGCCATGGATTGGGGAACCAAAGGAACCAGGCATAAGGTAAGCCAAGGCTGGGCCCTCTTGTGACAATGAGGGACTCAGGGGCTATGATGAGGCACAGATGAGCTGACAGGGTGTCCTGGCTGGTACCCATATACCCTCTTGGCTCTGTCATTATCTGGCCTTCCAAGCACTAGTACTGCAGCCAGAGGAAAGACAGAGGACTTGCTTTGGGAACAGACCAGCTTCCCCTGAGACTCCAGAACCCCCAGAATGCCCTGCTACCAGGAGAGCTCGCTTAAGACCTCTTTGATGCAGAGTAGACGGAGGCCCAGTGTGCCCTCTGCAGAGGAGGTGGGGACTTGGAACTGGCCTCTAGCTGACACCAACCTGCTGCCTGTGCCTGAATCCAGAACACAAAGGCTTCTGAGTCACAGGGACAATGACTGTTTCTGCCATCTTCTGTGACCTGGAGCCAACAGGCCATCTCTGTCTGCCTCCGTCAGCCCTTGCCAGTTGAAACCTGGGAGCACAGCAGGGTAAAATCCCTGCCCTTTGTGACTCAGCTGTGTGTGGTACTCAGTGCAACAGGGTTCTCATGAGCTGTCTGAACCCAAGCAATGGCTCCTGGGTAGGGTAGGACATAGCACTGACTGCCTGGGTCGTGGCCTAGCTTAGAGGCTTCTGTCTTGGGAGCCTGAGGAAGATGTCCTCATGCTGTCCAGAGGTCCTAACAGAACCCGCACCCTAGAGTGTTGTGTGGATTAAATGGGCCAATATATCCAAACCAGTCCAAACAGGATTTGGTATAGAATGAGCTGTTGAAAGAACTAACTAATATGGTTTTCTGGTGAAGACATTGACAACTAGTGAGTGACAGTGACAGAATTTAACCCAAGCTTGACCAGCTCTGAAGCTGTGTTCTGTACTTTGCCATACAGGACAGTCCTTCTCAAAGACCTGAGGGGTTAGGACATAGCCCATAAGCTGCTCCCTTGGCATCTCTGCTGGCTGTCCCTCCTGCCTCACCATACCCTAGGACCTCCATGCACTCAAGGAGACAAGAGCTGCTCAGTGTTCTGAGAAGGATCCCAATGAGGACCAAGTCTGTGGCTGCATTCCTAAGAGTTCATTGGTTTTCTCAGAAGCAAACATGCAGAGCAGCACACATACATCACTGCACAGCACAGTGATTGACAGGTCCCCCAAGAGAGCCCTCCTGTCCCACCCATCAAGCCACTGTTCAGGTCAAGAGGCAGAGCAGTACCAGGTCTCTAGGCATCTGTGTGCCCCTCCCTATTGCCCAAGAAAACCACTTTCTGATTACCATTGAGTTATCGCTCCTGTCCCAAATCAGTGTTTAAATGATGCTGTGTGAGGAGTGAGCCCACTCAAGTGTCTGTCCTTTTCATTCAGTGTGTTCACAGCATTTGCACTTTGCCATGGCTAGTAGTAGGTCATTCCTTCTCAGGGCTATGGAGCATCCATCCATTCCATTGTTGCTGGGCATCTGGGAGACACCAGCCTGAGATTCCTCTGAACAGGGCTTCTGTGCCTCTTTCTGAACATCCCAGGGACTGTCTTCCATGCTCAGCTAAGTGGCCAACAAGTATCTCTCAAGATGATTGTACCCTCCTGGGGATTTCCAAAACACCCTACCCTTCAGGGAAGAAGGAAGAGTCACCTCCCTTCTCTTCCCCTGGGTAGAGAACACCAGGGTGCTCCGTAGAGGCCTGTCTCTTCCTTTTCTACAGTAGGTCAGTTGAGGTCCCTAAGAGATAAGTGAACTTGTACAGGCTTACAGAATGTGGTAGTTTGAATGTAATTGGCCCCCATAAGCTCATAGAGAGTAGCATTGTTAGGAGATATGACTTTGCTGGAGTAAGTGTGGCCTTGTTGGAGGAAATGTATCACTGTGCAGGTCGGCTTTGAGGTCTCCTTTGCTCAAGCTTTGCCCAGTGTGACACTCAGACCACTTCCTATTGCCTACGAGATCAAGATGTAGCTCCTTCTCCAATCTCAGCTCCTTCTCCAGCACCATGTCTTCCTGCATGCCACCATGTCCTGCCATGATGATCATGGCCTAAACCTCTGAAACTGTACACCACCCACTTACATGTTTTCCTTTGTGAGAATTACCATGGTCATGGTGTCTCTTCACAGCAACTGAAACCTTAACTAACACACAGAGTGTGGTGGTAGCAGAGTCCAGGGGGAATCCAGTCATCTTGATTGTTTGATCACAGGACCTTTGGGGATGAAGAAGGAAGGGGTGGATATAGCTGGAGTTTTCTCCAGTCCACCTGGCTCCTGTAGCCGCTCAGACACAAGTAAACACACAGAGACTTATATTACTTATAAACGGTATGGCCATGGCAGACTTCTTGCTATCTAGTTCTTATATCTTAAATTAACCCATTTCTATTAATCTATAAGTTGCCATATGGCTTGTGGCTTACCGGTACTTTACATCTTACTTCTCATGGCGGCAGCGACTGGCAGCGTCTCCTGACTTAGCCTTCCACTTCCCAGAATTCTCCTCTCTGCTTATCCTGCCTATACTATACTTCCTGCCTAGCTACTGGCCAATTAGCATTTTATTTATCAATCAATCAATCAACCAATCAATCAATCAATCAGAGCAACACATTCACAACATACAGAAAGACATCCCCAGCAGGTGGATGTTAGGTTAGCTGGGAGCCCAGGCCTGGTAATCCCTCAGGCAGGACACAAACTATAGCAGTCTTGGTCTTTTAGAGCTCCAGAGAGTTAGGAGGTAGTCTAGGGCATAGGCCCTTCATTGGCTCTGCATCACCATCAGGGAAGAGCTGAGGTTCTAGAGTCTAGCACAGATGGGTTCAAATCTCATTGCTACTTCTTGGGAACTGTGGCTAATTCTCCTGGCATTAGTGGCTATGTCTCAAGACTGTAGCTACTTCTCTACTTTGTGGGCTGTGATGGAGGTTGAAAAGACACTAGGCCCCATGCCTGACACCTGAGAAGGACGCGGTAGTGTTAGCCAGATCAACTGTGCCTAGAATAGAGGGAGTGGGAGCCTATTCTGTAAAGCAGTAAATGGGGCACCCAGAAGCTCATGTTAGGACCCCAAATCTTCCCACAGGTCCCAGGCTACCGGCAAGAGCGTGTGGAGAAAGGCCTGAAGCTCTTCGCACAGCTCATCAACAATAAGGTGTTCCTGTTATCTTTCATCCGCACTCTTGAGTCTCAACGCAGCTTTTCCATGCGCGACCGAGGTAACGTGGCCTCTCTCATCATGACGGTACTTCAGAGCAAGCTAGAGTATGCCACTGATGTGCTGAAGCAGCTACTGGCTGACCTCATTGATAAGAACCTGGAGAGCAAGAACCACCCCAAGTTACTGCTCAGGAGGTGAGAGGGGCCTATAATGGCCAGCAGGGGTCAGAGGACCCTTACCCCAGCCCAACCCTTGTGTATGGCTCCTGGAGCCCTTCATGCACACCAGGCAGGCTGCAGAGGGATCAGCTATGCCTCCTAAGGATGAAACACTGACCTGTGGGAGGCCAGGCCCACCCATTACCTGCATGCCTACAGCCCAGTTCACCATGTATCTGCTTTCCATTATACCCCTGCCCTTCTGCTCCCTGAATTATGTCATTTTCTCCTATAGTTCTGTGTCAGAGGTCAGTTAGGCCATGACCTGGCCTCATTTTGGCCAGGACTAGAAGTAGAAAAAGACCTCAGGCTGTCCATGGGCCAGCAACAAGAACAGCATACAAGACTATAGAAATAAAGCCACTCAGGGCCCTCCCAGACCTGATGAGAATCTACAGTTTAACAGGGAACCAAGTAACTTGAACGTGTGTTACAGTTTGAGAAACAGGAAGTAAAAGTCTTTGGGGACAACTGACTCAGTGTAGCCCAGCAAGCGGGTCCTGACCCCTGTCATAGGCTCCAGTTTCCCTGATGGACAGCAGGTCCTGACCCTGCTGGACAAAGTTAGATGCTGTTAGGTCTCTCATCACTGTGACCAAACACCTGATCAAGCAAATTCAAACAGGAATGGTTTATTTGGGGTCATGGTTTGGGGAGATTCAGTGCATCATGGTGAGGATCAAGGTAATGGTGGCTATGTGGCCAGTGGCCTTCTTCCCCCAGCAAGGTTCCACCTCTTATAGGTTCCATGACCCCCCGCCCCCCAAAAAAAACAGTGTCACCACCAGCTGGGGACCCAGTGTACAAACACATGAACCTGTAGAAAGCATCTCATTTGAACCATAACACACTCTTCCTGCCACATGTTTCTAAAACCCACCAGGCTAGACAAGTGTCAGCCATTCCTACCCTATGATTTTGGCTTGGTTAGAAAACAACAGACTCCCATTCTGTATGGGCATCCATCTGAAAGGTGCCCATTTCTCTTCTCAGCTGTTATTCCAATGCCCAGCCATGGTACAGCTGCAGTTAGAAAACACCATGGAAACCACTATATCCAGCTCTTTGCCCAGACCACTCCATCCTGTCTTCCTGACCTGTTGCCCTGCGGTCTCTGGGTCAGACTCCAGGCCTCAGTGGTGCTTACCCTGTCTGGCAGATAGATAGACTTAGCTTTCCAAATAGCTTGCTTTAGGCTTTTTTTTTTGGGGGGGGGGGGGGGGGGCGGGGAGGGGTACACATTTGCCTGCACAGCTGCAAAAGGCTACAGTGCCAAGGAGAATCCCACAGCTCTGCTAACGACAAGGTAGATAATTTTGATTTTTGTTTTACTTTCGCCTTGTAGCCACCCACTGGCATAATTCTAGGGTTGCCTCCGCCTGCCAGCACTCCCACTGACAATTTCCTGGCATGGTCTCATGGTCTCACTCTGGGTCTCTGTCTCCTCTCCTTGTTTTCTACTTGTGTTCCCTGGATGCTCCTGCACTTTCCTCCCCCACTTCCCTCTGTTCTTTCTGGCTCTCCAGCCCCTACCCTGCCCCCCAGCCCTACCCTGCCCCCCCCTACCCTGCCCTCCCACCCCTACCCCACCCCCACCCCTGCCTCCCAGCCCCTACCCCCGTCCCCAGTCTCCGATTGTCTTCCTTCTTTCTGTTCCCTGGCTTCACTGTGTACCAGCAGCTGTCTAAACACCTGGAGGTTTCAGTTATCAGGATTTTCTAGAAACTGTGTATTTAAATTCACCAAACCTGTCTAGACGGGCTAGTTTGTCCCTGGCGCTGGCAAACTACTCTCTGTGCGAGTTTCAATTCCCGAATGTGTGCAGCTCAAGCCAGTGATGCTGCCATGGCATCTTCTTCCTTTCTTCTTTTCTCTTTTGGTTTTCCGAGGCAGGGTTTCTCTGATTAGTCCTGCCACCCTGGAAGTCACGTTGTAGACCAGGCTGGCCTGGAACTTAGAGATCCGCTTGCCTCTGCCTCCCAAGTGCTGGGATTAAAGGCGTGCACCACCGCTGCCCAGTGGCATCTTCTTTTACAAAAGAGAAGAGTAAGTAGACTTGAGTCATGACATAAAAGATGGGGGTTATACTCAAAAAAAGTATTCCCTGCCATGGCAGAAGCTTTCCATAGATGTATGCAGCAGCCTTTGAGATACGACAATGCTAACATATCTGTGATGAGCTATAGTTCCCCTCTGTGTGGCTGCCAATGCTGTGAGTCGAGATAAGGCAACAGGCTCCATATTGAATACTTGTCTCTCTACCATGATCACTTTCCTATGCCATCTTCTTTCCCACGCCCAGCCCAGTTAGTATCCCCTGCCTTTTGTTTTGATTTTCTTTCTTTCTTTATCAATAGGAATGCATCAGTCCCTCCCCAAGATCCTTTAAGGCTGTCCTATCCAACAGGAAATCTTCAGCCACACATAATGACTTACACCTAATTGCAGTAGATAAAGTGTACAGACTTCAGCTCCTCAGACACACCGGCCACATTTCAAGTGTTCAGTAGCCACATGTAACCAGCAGCAACTGGATAGCTTAGGTGAAGATCATTGCCATCGCTGTGAAGTGGTATGGGATAGCACCTCTGTAGATAAGGAAAAACCGGCATGCAGCATATGCATGCCCAGAAGCCAAGCTCCAGATTTTCAGAAATAGCTCTGTTCTCAGCCCCGGAGGACTGGCAGGCCATAAGACTCTCCTGTACGTTATTAGGTCACCAGACCTGTAATCGGCAAGATGGTGGCAGGTTCTTCCTCACTCTACCCAGCCACAACCTTTGACCAGCTCCTTTTTGTCTTCTTTCCGATTCCTTCGGTGACTGATGCCAGGACTGAGTCAGTGGCTGAGAAGATGCTGACCAATTGGTTTACCTTCCTCCTCTACAAGTTCCTCAAGGTAGGATGGGACAAGGACACATTCCCAGGCCTATTATGGTTCTTCCTCCCCTAGTGAATATAGACCACTGTTCCTATGTCCATTCTTATGGACCCCGATGCACCCACCCCACAAGAAATGTAGCTCTTTATTATCAGGAAACTGAATTGAAGAGAGACCCCCGGCTAGTTCCTCCCATGAGGGGCCAATGTACCACGGAGAGGGTTCTGTGTGGTCCTAAAGCTAAATTCCCATTCTTAGCTAAACACAAGTCACCTGTGAGTCCCCAGTTTTCTCTCCTCTCCCAAGCTCCTCTCCCCCCCCCCCAAGTACCAGACTTATGGTACTGGTTAAGGGTTCCAGGGCAGGCACACAAGGCATGCTGCTGCAGATAAACTGAGGATGTGCTGGGGAGGCAGAAGAGTGAGCTGCTGGGCTTCCAGTCATGAACTTCACAGGACCAACCTCTGCTTCTTGATTGGTTCACAAAGAAAGCAGGATGGGGTGGGAGAAGGAGCAAAGAAGATAGTAGAAAGGGAGGAAGGAAGGAGGGAAGGAAGGAAGGAAGGGAGGGAGGGAGGAGGGAGGGCAGGTTCCAGACAGGTGGCAGGAAGGAACAGAATCACCTGGGTCCACAGGGTGGGGACCCCTGCAAATCTGAAGAGTACAGAAGAGGAAATGGGAAAAGGAAGCTAAGAAGCAAGTGGGACCAGGAAAGCAAGGACGGTGGGGTGGGCCTGCATACACCAGATCTCTGAACCCTCATAGGAGGATTCTTCTCTCATGCAGGAGTGTGCTGGGGAGCCCCTGTTCTCCCTGTTCTGTGCCATCAAGCAGCAGATGGAGAAGGGCCCTATTGACGCCATCACAGGAGAGGCCCGCTACTCCCTGAGTGAGGACAAGCTCATCCGGCAGCAGATCGAATACAAGACCCTGGTGAGCCCTCTCACTGCTCCCCTCAGCTCTGGTAGGTCAGCTTTGCCACTTGGGCAGCCCTGTCCTAAAGAAGGAATGCTGAAAATACTGAACAGATCACCTTTCCAACTTGGTCTGCTGTAGGGCCCAGGCAGGTGTTCCCCTGTGTGCCTGCCTCTGCTTCCTGTGGCCCATGCAACAGGGTACCCAGAGGCTCGGCTGTATCTCAGTCACTCTTCAGAGTGGTTCCAGATAGGTGCTAAATTGAGTAGTCAGGGCCCAGTGGGGATGAGGGTGGAGGTCATGCAGGTAGGGACAGATGCTCGCATAGGCATGTTCAGATCCTATGGCCAGGCCCCTCAGAACAAAGCGATTTCTGCTCTCTGGAAGGCCACTCTGGTTCTCCCATTGCCATCTTTCACAGGGCCCCGGGAATCCCAATAGATTGACTTCCTGAGAACCCAAAGACACAGCCTGTGAGTGAGGCTTCTGCTCCCTCTCAGTTCCCGGCTCACAGAAGAAAGTCACAGACTGCAATTAAAATGGAGAAGAGGGAACACACCCTTCCAAAAATAGAGGCTTGAATGGATTTCTTAATGAGAGAGGAATACCTTTAAATGTCTCCTATCCCACCCTCCTCCATCCCCTTGCAACACAGTGAACTGTGATCACAATCATGCTCTGTTCCCAAATT
Source organism: Peromyscus melanophrys (assembly GCA_902168415.1). NCBI lineage: Eukaryota > Metazoa > Chordata > Mammalia > Rodentia > Cricetidae > Peromyscus > Peromyscus melanophrys. Next base: position 13,792 of record CABHPR010137102.1, on the reverse strand, counting down.
GCAGCAGCCTTTATTTCCATGGGCTGAAAGATTGTGCCCGGCTAGTGTCAGGTAACAGACTTACAGAGAATGGGAAGAAATCATTAAGTTGGAAAGATCTGAAGACAGGCTGGAAGGGATGGAAGAGAAATGGGCGATGATTTTGCTTGGAGATGGCAGGGCTGCGGGGAAGGGTGCTCCTCCATGTGATGGGGACACTCCATCCAGGGGTGATGCAGGAAGATGGTATTGCACCAGGACAGACAGAGCAGCAGAGACTCCTGCTGAGCAGCTCAAATATAAAGGTGGGAAGTGTGGGGGACATGCAATGACCGGAGGAGCCCCGGGAGCTCTGAGTTTGCTGATAGTGACCTTGTCCTGATGGAGGTTGAGTTAGCACAGCCATGGGAGTATTCCAGGATTTACATTGCAATACCAGGGAGCCTGCTGGAGTGCTAGACACTCACCTGGTTACCTGCCAGGGAGCTTACTAGAAGACTATTTGCTTGCCAGGTTACCTGCCTGAGTGCTAGATATCTGGGAACTTGCTAGGGTATAAGATTCATACCTGGTTACCTGCCAAAATGTTAGATGTGTGTCCCCTGGGAGCCCACTAGCTGTCTAGGAGTCCCCCACTAGGAGCCTATTTGAAGGCTGCATTCCTTCTCAGGAACCTGATAGAATGCTAAATGTTCCCTGGGAGTCCACCAGATGGCTAGAGCCTCTCTGGGAACTTGTAGAGAAAGCGCCAGGTGGATGATTCTAAAGCAGTTAAGAGCCAGGGGTAGAAGACATTTTTCTGAGCCTGGGGCCCTTTCCTTTGTGGGCTACTGCTTCCACTCTGGAAGATGGGTGCTTGCCCTGGAGCACGCTGTGAGAAATCACCCTGAAATATCAGTCTCTGCTTCATGGCCCTTCTGGGGAAAGAGTTCGGACAAGGCTATATTGCTGCCGAGAGGAGGCTGAACTGCCCATCTCTGGCCTGGCAACAGGGCAGCATGGTGGCCAGAGCAGGAGGGAGGGAGTGGCTGGGAGAAGGCCCTCATAGACATTTAGCTCAGAGGCCTGGCCTCCCATATTTTCAGTTCAGGACATTTTGAAGGTGAGAGTATGATTTTTATAGATTTAGGGTTCCCCACCCCCCTTCTTCTTAATGGAATAAGCATGTTCCCCATTTGTGCTCATAGCAGTCTAGCTGCTAATGAGAGGCAGGAATCCAGGGCTAGGGTTCTGATTACCACCACATGGAGCAGGAGGAGGGCTGGAGTCTGGTTCTGCAAGCCAGATGGGGCTATTGGGAAATGGTTACTGGGAGGGGCATGGGGTGTTGAAGTTCTGAGAAGGAGAGGGACATAGAGCGCTCAGGCTCCAGGGACAAAAGGCTAGTTGGGAGCCCAGAGCAGCAACACATCTGGCCTCAAGTCCCCCAGTACCTGGGCCTCTCTGCCTGGCTCTTGTAAACCCCTGATCATTCCTATACCCCCATAACCCCCTTCCATGTCCCCCTGAGATCTACCCAGGGAGCCCCAAAGTATCAGCGATACAGAAAGAACCCACTATGAGGATGGCCAGTAGAACGCTTTGAACTTCTTAAAGGAAGCAAACGGCTGGAAAAGCAGTTTTAATTTTCCCACCTCTCTCTAAAATAAGAAGTAGAGGCCGTGCACGAGCAGCAGCCTCGTCACCTGACCAGGACTGCAGGTTCACAGCCAGGGAGGCCTCTTGGGGGGCCTGAAGCTGTAGTTTTTACAGGGCACCTTTTTATACTTAAAGAATACATTAAGTTTCTAATAGATCCAGCAGCCCCCAATCAGCCTGAAAGGCTTCCCCAAACCAAAGCTATTAAATCTTTTAAAACAGGAGCCCAGTTTCTCATTAGTACTGAGCATGTGTGTGAGGATATGTTTGAGTGCATACGTGTGGGGGTGGGGGCGGGGAGGGAGGGAGGGAGTTGCGATTGTGTATTAGAGGAATAATAAAAAGAGTGATACATGAAGTGGGGTTTGGAGTGATGGGCTAGATAATGGGGAGTCCCCTTGCACACAGGTGTACAAGTGAGGGACTGCACATGTGTGCATGCTTCTATATCTCTTCTGTTATAGACTCTCTCTCTGCCATCACTTTCTTCACAGAACACTGTTCCCTTTAGGAAATCAGAGCATCTGTCCTGATTGGGGTTTGAGGATACAGCTTATACTCCTGCAGTGATGTTGAAGACATGGTGTCATCCTGCCTCTCTGGACAGGATGGAGTTGCCCTGACCCCTCCATAGTCCATTATGGAGAGGAGTCATTCATAAAGGATCCCAGAGTGCTGCTGAGATCTGGGAGTCTCTCACACTGTCCTCATCCATGTGACCTCTCCCTGCTCCCCTCAGGTCCTGAGCTGTGCCAGTCCAGATAATGCCAACAGCCCAGAGGTCCCAGTGAAGATCCTCAACTGTGACACCATCACACAGGTCAAGGAGAAGATCCTGGACGCCATCTTCAAGAATGTGCCGTGCTCCCACCGGCCCAAGGCTGCAGACATGGACCTGGGTAAGAGGGCTGCTTCCCTTCTTGGTCACTTCGCACCTGCTTGGGTCAGCAGTAAGTGGAGCTGGGCTTCAGGGAACAGAGAAGAAGCAGTGGGTGGAGGGATGCAGGCTGAGTTTGCCTTTGTAGTCTGCTTGGGATTGGTGGGAGAAGGTCCATGGGCCTCAAACAGAAGAGGGGGCAAAGGTCACTAGGTACTCTGTTGGCAAACCTTCCTGGCAGGGAATGCCTCTGTGGTCCTTTGAGTGGCTGAGGGCTGGGATTGCAGGTGTCATATCTAAATGAGGGATGTAAATGCAAAGCCTGCTCTTCCAAGTCCCTGTGGCCAAGGTCTCAATCCTGCCTTTGTTCCCTCCAGGCTCTCCCTCCCCTCTGTGCTGTGCCTATAATTTTTGCTGAATACTCACAGCTCGAGGGATCCGGGTCAGCCATGAAGGATGGAGAGAGAATAGAGGAAAATGAGATGTGACGGCCTGCTGTGGAGCAGGATGACACTGTATCTGAGTGTCCCATGAAGAGATGGCAGAGCCTGTATAAACAAGGGCATTCCACCCAGGGCCATTTGTACTTTGCCTGAGTGCTCTGCAGAATGTCATACTGGGGATGCCTTCTGTAGGAGGCTCTGAAGAGAGCAGGATGGAAAGGGGCAATTCGAGCATTGTTGTGGCACCTGGATGCAAGGCCTGATGTCCCTAGGTCCTTGCTATAGGACCTTGTCCAAAGTACTTAAACTGTCTGTGCATTCTTCCTATGAGGTAGAGATCGTTACAGCAACTGCTTCATAGTAAGAGTTCAATGGGGTGATGCCCTGCAAGTTTTTATGTGGGGTATCTCGACCATGGAGGGGGAAGGTGCTGCTAAGGATACTGGCTGTGACTATTTGTGGATCCTGGAGGGTTATGAGGATAGTGTGAAGTCCTGGCAACATGGTGGGGTGGGAAGAGCCCCCAGAAGCCCTGAGCACCCATCTGGCCTCTAAGCTGGCTTCTGCTAAGCTGAATAAGACAGATGGGCATCTATGATTTTGCTCAAATCCAGGGTGATTTTTCAGCCTCCTACCCCAACTGCCGCCTCCCCCCATATTCTGATGCCTAAAGATCCTGAGCATCAGAATATTCTGTTATCTCCTTGAATGTCTCATATCCCCTCTTAACCCTGTCCTCTCTCACTGGGCTTAAGACTAGATGTGTGCAGGACCCTGTGCCCCTCTTCTTGGGAGGTGTCTTTAGGTGTCTTGTTCTTGGGGCATGGAGGAGTCTATTCACCAGGAGAGTTGGGGGTGTGTATCCATGGATGTATCCCAGGGCACCAGTCCTTCAAAGTGGGTGGGCTTGTATGTCTGTATGCATTTAACCCATGTCTGCTGCCATGAGGGGCCCCATAGATTAATGGAGCAAAGGCCCCTGCTGTAGAACCTGTGGGGAACAAAATGGTTCCAGGATGGAGGGCTGTGGTGCCAATCTCTCTCAAACTATGCCAGAGTACTCTCTAATGGCTTGAGTGGGATAATCAGGTAGCACCCACATTTGTATTGTTGTATCTATGAGCCTAGGGTGGGCTCTGCATCCTTTGATCTCTGAGAGGAGCAATTCTCAGTTTCAGTATCTGTGAAGTGAGTGAGGGCCTGGGAAGAGCTGGTAGAGAGCATGGGTGCTGGAAGGCAAAGGGACCACTGAGCATGTGTCCTGTGTTTGAGAACAGGATGGCTGCATAAGGAGCCAAGCAGTATCCTACTCCACGTGAACAAGTAGCACTCAGTTGCTACTAGGGGATAGCTCTTTGCTACATTAAAAGCCAGTGGGTGGCTGTGTGAGCATCAGCACCGATGGAGTTCAGGAAGGGTGGGACCAACATTTTACATCAAACTCCAAGCAGAGGAAGTGTGTACCTCCTGTGCACGCTGGCTGCCCTAGAGAGATCGTGTTGGGGCTAGTGGCTGCTGCGTACGACCAATCTCTTCCTAGAGACCTCCCACCCTGAATGTGGCAGAAGAAGAAACTGCTGGCTAGTTGTGGAGAATTGCTCCTCTCAGAGATCAAAGGATGCAAACCCATCAAGTATGTCTTCAGTGGAGAAGTGTAACATGACTCTCGTAGTGTGTCTCACAGCCACAGTTAGGAGCCATCTTGAATGGAGGCTCTAGCATCCAAAGAAATCATTTCCTTCCATCCTTTATGAGAGAAGGAAGTCTGAGGGAGGCTTAATCCCAGGGCCTGCCAGAGGGTGGCTGTCCTCTTGACCAACAGGCTGCAGAGGCCCTGCAAAGGCCACCTCCCTCCAAGCGAAAGGGTCTCCAGTACTACAGTACTCACTGTGGTAGCTCGCCTTACTCCAAGCAAGTGGGTCTCCAGTACTGCAGTACTCAGTACATGCTGTAGTAACTCATACCCAGGTGCTAGAGCAGACTCCCCCTCCCACTTCGGTGCTCTTGAGGTTACCCGAAGAGGAATCACACAGCGCTGTAGCAGGACAGTTATAACAGGGATCCATAAGCTAGTGTAAACTCAGGACTCAGTCTCACCAGTGTGAACCCAAGATATGTCCCATGAGAGATGGTGTCCTGCTGTGTTTCCCCAAGGGCCTCCCTGCTCAGCCCCGCTGTTCCTTTTTTAAAAAATTAAAGCAGGAGTTTGGAGCAGCCCCCAAACTCTGATTTTCTTCAGACCAAAACTAGGTTGCAAAGCATGGAAACTGAACCTCCTTAGATACCCAAAAGTCATTTCTGTGCCTGGCCATGTGGGGAGAGGGCGGTGAGGTGACTTGTCCATGGAGATAAAAGTGCTTTGAAAGCTTAAATCGAGGTATCAAAAACAATGTCATTGTTACCACAAATCGATCTATGCCAAGGGCTACCCAGCCACCTGGTACACAGACTGACTGAGGCCCTGTCATCCCTGGACAGAGCCAAGATAGTGGAGCACCCTCCACTCCATCTCCTTGAGCCTCTTGCTTCCACACTGGAGGGTGTGTGGCTCAAGCTGCCTCCTCTCCCCAGATGACCAGCCTGTCCCAGACTTGACCGAAGGAAGAAGTCCCACTAACACTTCTATTACATCCTAAAGAAATCCGTCCCCAGCCCACCCCTGCCTGGCATGAGTTGTATTCCCATCTTCCCTGGCTGCTTGGATTGGAGCTTTCCCAGCATTCCCTTCATCTCTCCATGAGCTTTGTCCAGCCCCAGATGTTAAAGTAATGTGGGCAGTTGTGATTGGCAGGGATCCGTGGGAAACAGAGCCAATACCCCACTTGCACAGTGGTATGATGCATACCCACTCAGTGTTAGATTGCTCACTGCCAGTGGTGTGTTCTACCCTGTCCAGGAGATCTTCATCACATTAGAAAAGCAGGCTGTGGTCAGATGACTTGGCCCAACAAACGGTGGGGTTTGTAAGGGCTCTAGTGTGTTTAAGCTGGGGTAAGCCAGGATGCATTTTTACGTATATGGTCTACTTAGGATGGGCTTATCTGGGCGTGACTCAGGGTAAGTTGAAGGGCATCTCTCTCTCTCTCTCTCTCTCTCTCTCTCTCTCTCTCTCTCTCTCTCTCTCTC
>CABHPR010137101.1:3886-17320 GCA_902168415.1 Peromyscus melanophrys | reverse complement strand
AATTGAATGAACACTGCGAGTGTAATCTATAATTACCACAAATGTGATTAATATCATGAGTGTAATTAATGAATATCATGAGTGTAATTTAAAAAACAAAACAAAACAAAAAAACCAGCAGACCCCATAATAACCAACTATGATATGGGGAGAAGAGAGGACTCAGAGCAGCAAGTGGCTCTCTGGTTTCTGGGAGGCCAAGTTCCCGAATACATTGGAGCTTTGTCTTGTACCCCTTGCAGCAGATCGTGGGCACTTTGGACCCAGGGCTGGCCTGGATTGGGTGACTTGTGGAGGTCCCTTTCCCAGCCAATGAGGCAGTTGTCCTTGTTAATCGTGAAAGCCAGGCAAGCAAGCAGCAGGGACTGAGTGAGGTCCCAGGGCCCCGGGCCATCTGCCTCCCAAGGGGTAGGACCTAGTGAGTCCTCTTCACTGAAGTCTGACCCAGTGACAGCCTTCTCTGTTTGTCTCCCTGGCTGCCCTCCCGTGACCATATGGGACATTCCCAACTGGGGTGGTGACAGGGAGCGGTGTTGCTCAGGACTGGGAAGCAGCAGCAGGTGCTGAGGCAAAGCAGTAGGTCCCATAGGACCTGCAGTCCCTGGTGCAGGTCAGATTCACCTGGGTGCTGTGTGCAGCCAAAACTGTAGGTTTTGTTTGTGTTTGGTGGCGATGGAGATGGAGCCTAGGGCCTCCTCACACACAGCAGGCAGGCACTTTACCACTGAGCCCCACCCAAGCCTGGGACTCCGTATGAACACCCTCTTCTCACCCTACTGTGACTGTCGTGTAGAAGCCCAGCGCTTATGTCTTGTAGGTTCCTGGGCCAGTCTTCCGGCCCACTTCCTCCTCTGCCAGAGCTCCTCCTCCATAATTGTCCATGTAGTGTAGCCAGACCTTCGCAGATTTATAGTGCCCGTTCAGAGACGTGACAGGTGACCTCAAAGACCAGGCATGGTGGCACGTGAGGAAGCAGAAGCAACAGGATCTCCACTTCAAGGCTAACCTGGGCTACATAGCCACTCTCAAAAAAGCCAGGCAGAGTAGTGCACACTTATAATTCCACCACAAGGAAGCAGAGGCTGGAGGACTGCCACAAATTCAAGGCCAGCCTGGCCTACATAGAAAGTTCAGATCAGCTGGGTGTAGTGGCACACACCTTTCTTTAATCACAGCACTTGGGAGGTAGAGACAGGCAGATCTCTGCGAAGCTAGCCTGATCTACATAGTGAGTTCCAGGACAGCTAGGGCTACATAGTATGACCAGTCTCAAGAAAAACAAGCTGCTTGTCATGTGATCCCACTAACTTTCTTTTGTTTTGAGACAAAGTCTCACTATGTAGCCATGGCTGGTCTGGATCTAGCTTTGTAGACCAGGCTGGCCTTGAACTCACAGAGCTCTGCCTGCCTCTGCCTCCCAAATGGCAGTGAGCCACCACGCCCAGCCCCATTAACTTTTCATATGAAGAACAACTCTGTAGTAAAGGGTTGGAAAAGTTCAGCACCAGCCACCTGACAGTTCAGGCTCCAGGGACCACAGGGTGTCATGAAGATGCTCCTGTGTGAGCTCAGGCCCTGGGGGACCATAGGACATCATGTCCCACAGTGTTGCCCCAAGGTAGTTGGGGTCCCTTTCAGTGATGTTGAGAGAGTCCCAGCTTGTCCTGAAGCAATCACAGACCCCTCTGTCTTAGGGTTTCTATTGCTGTGAAGAGACACCATGACCACGGCAACTCTTATAAAGGAAAAACATTTAATTGGGCTGGCTTACATTTTCAGATGTTGAGTCCATTATCATCATGGTGGGAGTTTGGCGGCACACAGACAGACATGCTGCTGGCTATATCTTGATATGCAGACAGTAGGAAGTGGACTGAGACACTGAGCATGGTTTGAGCATATATGAGACCTCAAAGCCCGCCTCCACAGTAACATACTTTCTCCAACAAGGCCACACCTACTCCAACAAAGCCACACCTTCTAATAGTGCCACTCCCTTTGGGGGTCATTTTCTTTCAAACCTCCATACCTCCAGTCCTCTGACTTAGCAGACAGGGTCCCTTTGATGGTGGTCTGGGGTCCAGCAGGGCTTTTATTGAAGAAAAGATTTTATTTCTGTGAATAGACAGGTGTTTCCTGTCTGTGCATGTGTGACTTGGTGGCCTGTACTTAAAGGAGGTGCATTAGTTCAAGAAACAAATCTCACCATTTCTCATTGGGAAAAAAAGTCTTAGGCTGGGGCTGTGCCAGTGGTAGAATATTTATTTGCTGGCATGCCTGCCTGAGGTGAGTTCCATGTCCAGCACTGTAAAAAAGAAGGAAGGGGGGGGGTTAACAGCCCCCCCAGGGAAGGGGGGGCACTCCCCCCGCCCCAGTGTTGTGGTCCAAATGCCAGTGGATGGTGCCCTATATCTGTGAGCAGAGGGGTAGCACATAGGGACTCAGTGAATTTTTTTTTATTCTTTTTTTTTTTGCTTTTTCAAGAGACAGGGTTTCTCTGTGTAGCTTTGCGTCTTTCCTGGATCTCGCTCTGTAGACCAGGCTGGCCTCGAACTCATAGAGATCCGCCTGCCTCCGCCTCCCGAGTGCTGGGATTAAAGGTGTGCTCTACCACCGCCTGGCCAAATTATTTTTGTTTTATGATATTTATTGAGACAGCATCTCAATGTGTAGACCAGGCTGGCCTTGAACTCTCTGAGGTTTCTGTCTCTGCCTCCCAGTGCAGGGATTAAAGGCGTGCTCCACCATGCCTGGCCAGTGAGTTCTTTGGGAAAAGAAAATAACATGAAGTTGGAAGCAGGAAGTGGGAGGGTGTCCCAGAAAGAGTTGGAGGTAGGGATCAGGGTGAGGGGTCGGAGGTTTGGGGATGACCTAAACGCATTGTACTCATATATGAAATTACCAAATAATTTTTTTTGTTGTTGTTTTTCGAGACAGGGTTTCTCTGTGTAGTTTTGGTGCCTGTCCTGGATCTTGCTCTGTAGACCAAGCTGGCCTCGAACTCACAGAGATCCGTCTGGCTTTGCCTCCGGAGTGCTGGAATTAAAGGTGTGTGCCACCACTGCCTGGCTCCAAATAATTTTTTTAAAGCCACAAACAGAATGATCTGATGGTTCTTTCCCCACTGACCATGTGCCCTGTAGGCCGAAACCAGGTTCTTACAAAAAAGACCTCAAGCTGGGCAGTGGTGGTGGCACACACCTTTAATCCCAGCACCCAGGAGGCAGAGGCAGGCAGACCTCTCTGAGTTCGAGGCCAGCCTGGTCTACAGAGCAAGTTCTAGGACAGGCAGGGCTACACAGAGAAACCCTGTCTCAAAAAAACAAAACAAAACAAAACAAAAAAACACAACAAAAAAAGGAAAGACCTTGTCTGCCATTTTCTGTTCAATGCAGCCCTGTCATATGCAAAATTCAGTTATACCCATTCAAAGACGAGCTTAGGGAGATGCTAACGTGTTGAATCAATCACCTCTTTGTAGATGTAACCAACCGTCTTATTAAATAAGAAACACAGAGCCAATGTAAAGATAAAAGCCCAAGAGGTCAGAGCTAAGAGCCTTACCCGCCTGCTTCAGCTAGCCTCTTCAGCCAGGAGACCTCTCCGAAAAGGGAGCTACTTCCTGTGCGTTTGTCTTATAAAGACTTCCTGTTCTGCCTTCTCATTGGTTGTAAACCCAACCACATGACCATCTCGTCACTGCCTGTCTGTGGTCACTCCAGGTCTTCTATGATTGGTATTGAGATTAAAGGCATGTGTCTCCAATGCTGGCTGTATCCTTGAACACACAGAGATCTACCTAGTTCTGCCTACCAAGTGCTGGGATTAAAGGCGTGCACCACCACCGCCCTGGCTTTCGCTATGGCTTGCTAATAGCTCTGACCCCTAGGCAACTTTATTTATTAACATACAAATAAAATCACATTTCAGTACAAATAAAATACCACTATACCTCTTACTGACAGTTACCAAGAGGAATTATCCGGGCCAAATGTAAGTCTCTCCTGGGATAGGTCATATGGGTGGCACCTGCCTGTCCTTGTGAGCCCCTGAGTTTGCCTACGTGCTATAATCTGGTTCTTAGTTATTGTTTATTTATTTAATTCAAGACATCATCTTGCTACGTAGCCCAGGCCAACCTCCAGCTTACATTCCTCCTGCCTTAGCCTCCGAGTGCTGGGCTCACAGGCCTGCCCTACCACACTGACCTGCTGTGTTGGTCTAGGTAGGAAGGTCTTGGGAGGAAGGGGCTGGTGCAGGTTGCCCACAGGCTGGGTCTGACACTCCTCCAGTGCACTGCTTACCAGGCTCACAGCTGCCTCCTCTTGCCAGGTGTGCTCATGTACCGGGACTACCCTCTGGAACTGTTCATGGCCCAGTGCTACGGCAACGTGAATGACCCAGGCAAGGGGCGCCAGATGCCTGTTCACTATGGCTGCAAGGAGCGCCACTTCGTCACCATCTCCTCTCCACTGGCCACACAGATCCCTCAGGGTGAGGACATGTGCCTCATGCATGCCAAACCTATGACACACCTCCGTGTATGGCCCAGGCCTTCTCCAGCCTACTCTTGGGTGCTGCCATTAGAGCCTCACCTGTGTATAGGGCTTTCAAGGGACCTCTCAGAGGTGGGCCCATGGTGTCCCATCTCATCCAGCAGCCCTGAGTCATCAAATAACACAATGTTATGTCAAATAACACTGTCAGTTGCTGTGGGGGTAAATGCTAGCATGTATTGCTATAGCTGTTACAAAGAACAGGAAGTTGAAGTTGAAGAAGGAAGTGACTTACTAGGGTCTTGTGGTAGGGAGGAGGGCAGGAACTTTCTCATGAGTTCTAGTGATGACAGAGCCCAAGTTCTACCCTGCCCTGCTAGCCTTGGTTCTCAGAGCCAAGTAGACTCCCCAGAGCATGCTGTAGGTGCCCTGAGGACCCTGGCACACTACAGAGACTGCCAGGATGCTGGACTTGTGCCCACACAACACACAAACCAAGGATTGGCTCTCTTGTGGCCCCCTGTACCCAGAGTCTGATGGGAAGTGTGTGTCACAGTAGCTGTGTGGCTTGTGAGTCTGCAGGCCTCTTGGGAGAGAGGTGTGTGGCAGAGCTCTCTAGGAGCTGGTGTTGGCCTCATCTTCCATTATGGTGCCCTGGGGTCCCTCAGTCAGCAGATATATGGAATGGCCACCATGTGCCATGTGTCACCCTAGGCTTTCTGAACAAGAGAGACAAATGTCAGCCCTGTCGATACTGATGTTGGGTTGGGGGAGACTGGTAGGAAAGAGCGAAGAGGCAGTACCAAGAGGGCTTCATGTAGGTAGTAGGAAAGCCAGGACAGAGCAGTGTCTGTTGGGGGGCAGTATAAGAGGCATCATGGGTAATTAATAATAGACTAGAAGCAGTGTGGAAGGAAGCTATGTGGGCTCCATGAGGCAGTCATGTGTTTAATTATGACCAGACCAGGGAACTAAGGGTTGCAGGGTGGGGTGGGGTGGGGTATACAGAGCAAGTGGGGCCCAGTAGCCTTTGCCTATTGCAGGGACTTTGGCCCACAGTGGCCTGAGAGCCCAGAGTTAGGAAGGAGTCTGCCAGACTCACACTGTAAGATCCCTTAGCTGTCCTTTGGATGACAGATTAAGGGGCAGTGTGGGCTACTCAGTAATTAGGATTACTGCTGGTGGCTTGACCCTGGTGGGGAAGGCCCAGATCTGGCTGTCCTTTGAAGGTGGTGTAGATGTAAACATGGCAGACAGGAGTCAGGGAGGATGCAGATGGAAGGATGGCACTCTAGTCAGCAAGAGGGAGAAGGCTATGGTGGGTAGGCCCTCGGTACCTGGTGACAACTTTCCCAAGCCTGGAGCTGTGTGTATGTGTGCATCTGTGTGTGGCTGCTTATTCCTATTCATTCCCTCTTTCCATGCAGCGGTGGGGGCAGCCTATGCTGCCAAGCGGGCCAATGCCAACCGGATTGTGATCTGTTACTTCGGTGAGGGGGCAGCCAGTGAAGGGGATGCCCATGCCGGCTTCAACTTTGCTGCTACCCTGGAGTGTCCTATCATCTTCTTCTGCCGGAACAATGGCTATGCCATCTCCACACCAACCTCCGAGCAGTACCGCGGGGATGGCATTGGTAAGGACCCCGCTCCCACAAGCCCTCCTCCCCGTTCTCTTCCCATGGTATCTGACAGAGAAGGGGCACAGGAGCAGCAAATGAGCACGCTTCACTCTCCTCCTTCCTTCTTCTCCCTGAGGCCTGACTGCTATCCCCTCTGTCCCTGCAGCGGCTCGAGGCCCTGGGTATGGCATCCTGTCAATCCGTGTGGACGGCAACGATGTGTTTGCAGTATACAATGCCACTAAGGAGGCCCGACGGCGGGCTGTGGCTGAGAACCAACCCTTCCTCATTGAGGCCATGACCTACAGGTGCCTGTCTCACTTCCATCACTGCAACCCACAGCTCTGGCCAGCCCTTTGTCCGTGTCCCCCAAACACAGCCTTGTCACCCATACTGCATTCCCCCCTTGATTTACATCATTACTCAGTCCTTTTCTGGCCCTACTACCAGCTGATCCACATCTCCTCTGAGCAGGATTGGGCACCACAGCACCAGTGATGACAGCTCAGCATACCGTTCAGTGGACGAGGTCAATTACTGGGACAAGCAGGACCACCCAATCTCCAGGCTGAGGCTGTATCTGCTGAGCCAGGGTTGGTGGGATGAGGAGCAGGAGAAGGCCTGGAGGAAGCAGTCACGGAAGAAGGTGAGGGCCCCTTGGAGCCCCAGGGTATGTGCTCCACTGGCTCCTACCCAGGGAGAACCCTGGGAGGATGGGAGTGCAAGACCCGGCTGTTCACACTGACCCAGGCAAACTAGTCCCCATAAGTGGACCCTGGAACTAAGCTGCCTGGACCATATGGCCTCAGTGAGCCTTCCGAGTGGAACCCAGGGTATGTTAAGTGGGAGTGCCCCACCTGGGCTGTGGCTAGAGCTAGTATCCCTCCTTTGTGCACTAAGATCCTCAGGCTGCACTGTGGGTACTGGCTCAGCCCTGACTGCATCGTCCTGAGGAGTCGTCCTTCCCTTCTCTGTGCCCCAATCCTCTACTCCTGTTCCCTCCATTGTAGAGCTGCTCAATACAGTGCCAGGTCCCCTGCAGGCCAGAGCTGTGGATCTGGAGTGTCGGCTAATTCCAGGCTGAGGCCTCAGAGGGGAGAGGCTGGACCATGGGAGAGGGCAAGGGGAAGGGGACAGCCACTTCTTAGCCCCCTGTGTCTCCCAGGTGATGGAGGCCTTTGAACAGGCTGAGCGGAAGCTAAAGCCCAACCCAAACCTGCTCTTCTCCGACGTGTACCAGGAGATGCCCGCCCAGCTCCGCAGGCAGCAGGAGTCACTGGTGCGACATCTGCAGACCTATGGGGAGCACTACCCCCTGGACCACTTTGACAAGTGAGGCCCTACCACCCTGAGGTGGTCCTGCTCTGAGTGGAGCAGGGTGCTGGCGGGATGCTGCCCCGCCCCTAGTCAGTGCTGCTAACATGCTCAGTGGCCAGGGTGGCCCTGCAAACAGTCATGGGGTGACTCCCACTCCCCATTCCTGCTCCTCCAGGCTACTTCACTGGGGCACAATGTTTGCAGCTATTACTGAGGCCCCATCACCCCCTTCACCTGTTACAGTGCCTTTTAGGGGTGGGACCCAGGCCAGGCAAGACCCTCTGGGCAGGTGGCCCTGGATCTTGCCCAGAGTATGAGCTGGTTAGCAGAGTGAATAAACTGTGGCCCTGCCTTTGACCTTCTGCTTCCCCTGGTTTCTGTCTCCTCAAGTTTGGGGGCTGGGGTGTGTGTGTGAGGGGGCATATGGAGGGGAGGGGAGAGGCCAGCATGGCTGATTTGGTTTTTGTGTGTGTGGGGTTGCTATTTTTTTTTGTGACAGATCTCACTGTGTAGCCCAGGTTGGCCTGGAATTTGTGATCTTCCCACTTTAGCCTCTGAGTTCTGGGATTATAGGAGTAGACCACCACACCAGCCTTTGGGGATAGCCTAGACTACCACACCAGCCTTTGGGGATAGCCTGGCTTTAGGCAGAAAAGCTAAAGGCTTAGAGATACCTACTTCTATAAACTTTGCCAAACTGGAAGGCAGCTTTGGCACATGGGCCCTCCAGAACTCTCCCACAGGCTTGTACAAGCCTGCTGTCCAGCAAAGTGTCCAGGGAGTGTCCAGTGTGAAGGTTAGGGTACAACAGCATCTGCCTTCCCTGCAGGGGTCCCACATATGAAAAAATAACTCCTGGCCTCAGAGTAGGGAGAACATAGTTTTCAAAATGAGGAAGAATGGGCACAGTCTACCACCTTGTCTGCTACCCAGTTCTTGACTAGGGAGGGTTGAGGAGGGGCACAAGACGGCTTAGCACCCCCACCCTAGCTTGTCTCTGAGGCTCAGCACTGGAGCTCTGGGCCCCACAGGTGTTTCCAGAGCCTAATGGTGTCCTGGGGGCTGACTGGATGCACCAGCAGCAGGCCTCGTATTTTGCAGGGGTCCCTGGTGCGGTCTGCTGGCCAGGCTGTGAGGAACCCTGGATGGGCACGGGGCACTAAGCCCAGGGCACGGAAGCAGAAGCCAGTGTAGACATCATCAAAGGGAAAAGGTACCACACGGGTTGCTGCCTGCAACAGCCAGGGCACCAGGCGTCCTGAGATGACATAGCCACCTCCACTTGCGTAGGCTGGGTAGTCACCTTCAAAGAAGGTCTTCGGCACATAGAAGGGTCCTCCAGGCTTGCGGAGCGGCTTGGCCTGGGTGAAGACCTCCCCCAGGTAGAGGCTGCGGGCCCAGGTGGGTGGCAGTGCCTGTAGGTGCTCCAGCAGGGCAGGGATATGCACAAAGGCATCATCCTGCACCTGCAGGACAAAATTCACGTCGGGGCAGTGGTGGCTCAGCCAGGTCAGCAGCAGCAGGTCTTTGAGTGTCCGGTTGTAGGGAACATCTAGGAAGTCCCAGAGCAGCAGGTCACCGTAGTGCTGGCTCTCCCATGTTACCAGTGATCTTAGGTCAGGACCCCCCATTCCTAATGGGGACCCCAGCAGGAAGAGCAACCGGGTCCCAGCGACTGCACTGCCCCAGGTCTCTCTCACAGCCTGGCGTGCTGCAAAGTTTCCTGGTTCTGACTTGACAGCCAGGAGCAGGTAGGGGACATCCTTATTAGAGCAGCTGGCCACTGGGTTGCCTCCCCCTGCAGGCAGCCATAGTGGGAAGCTCCTACAGGCTGCTGATAGCAAGAAGCGCTGAAGGTCCTGGGGGTACATAAAGAAGTCCAAGATCTCCGAGGCAGCAACAGTCCCCCAAGTCT
Organism: Peromyscus melanophrys; assembly: GCA_902168415.1. Classification (NCBI taxonomy): domain Eukaryota; kingdom Metazoa; phylum Chordata; class Mammalia; order Rodentia; family Cricetidae; genus Peromyscus; species Peromyscus melanophrys. Next base: position 7,973 of record CABHPR010137101.1, on the reverse strand, counting down.
GGCAGTCTGTACTGGGCAGGACTCTCAGATGCCGCTGCTGCTGGTTCCAGTAAGCCAAAGACAGTGGGCCAGTCTGACCCAGGCGTGCTGAGAGGTTGATGGGCAGAGTGGGCTCAGCGCTGGGTGGTGTGGGACTGAGCAGGGTGCCCCGGGGTTCAGCTTTGTTAAGCCAGGACTCAGATGTCCACTCGATGTATACTTTGAGGCCCAGGAGTGTGAGCAGTGCTGACAGGCAGAGCTGGCACTTGCGGCAACGCATGACCCGGCCCAGGGAAAAGGCCACCAGTGGGGCTGCAAGAATCACAAAGAGCCACAGAGGTCTTTAGGGTGCAGGGTGACCCTCCAAAGAGGGCCCAGCTGAACCCACACAAGCATCCTGGGGTTTACCCAGTCCCGGCCAACTGGTAATGGCTTCTGAGACCCTGACCCTAGACAGCCTGGCCTGCAGTACCGAACTGTTATGTTATCCTAGACTGAGCCCTCATCCGCATCCTATTCTTGCCCTTTCCTGGAGTCAAGGTATTGATCTATATGTAGTGTCGCTTCAACGCCATTCCTACTCCTTTCCCTCCACTCTTCTGTCTCCCCATAAGTCCCAGCGCCCCGGGGAAACCCCTTTTACCTTTTTGGAAACCTACCTACCTCCTCCAGTAACCCCAACCAAGGGCCCGGGGCTCCGGGTACCTCTGGGTTCGGCTTCCGCCAGTTCTAGGGGTGTCCTCGGGTCAAGCCTTGTCCGGACTCCCTGCTCGCAGCTGTGCGTCCTCGGGCTGCCGGCCCAGCCCGTGTTGGAGTCTGGAGGGGCTGACGGGAGGGGAGGAGGCGGGAGGGCCCCAGGGGCTGGGAGGAGTCGGGGCGGGGCCGGGAAGGGGAGGCAGACAGGGAGACGCGCGCCCTAGCGAGTTAGGGCTGGCTTTCTGGTGAGACCTCGGGAAAGGTGCAGGTATGGCCAGTGCTGCGGACCCGGACTCTGCGATGGTCTAGGGGAGAATTCCAGGGAAGGGGAGGTCCAGGCCAGGTGGCTAGAGTGATCCAGGGGCAGTCTGGGTCCCAAAGAGGAAAGAGAAGAGAGGCCAAGGGGCTGGTTCGAGGCCACCGCCAGGAGGCGTCGTGACTGCTGCGTGCGGGGGTGGGGGAGGGGATGTTTGCAGGGGCTGCGAGGGGGTTGGAGGGACGTCGAGTAGAGAAACCCTGGGAGACCTTAGCAGGCAACTAGCAGAGCAGAGAAAGGGTAAGGCAGGAGAGAGAAAGACTCACAGGTGGCAGGGGTCAGAACAGAGCCTAACTAACCAGAGAAGAGTCGGAGGAGCCCAGGAGGACCCAGAGAAGAAAGGATGGACTAGGGAGAGGGGTAAGCAAGGAGAGCAATAAAAGGTGGTAAAGTGAGGTGCACTGAGAGCCCCCAGCCAGGGGTGCGCACCTCCAACTTGTGCATGAACCACTACTAGCCTACCACCTCCATCCAGACGGGAGGCGCCCCGCCCTATGATGCTGTGAGCTTTACGCCCCACCCCTGGGGCAGGAGGGTTTCTGACTGTGTTTACATCCCTGCCCTAGGGCCTCTGCTGTTGAAGCTGTGCCAGCAGTCTTGGGAGGCCAGCAGGTGGGGCCTTCCCAGATCTCCGGGGACGGGGACGTACAGTGGGATGAAGCCCGCTCCTCAACCCCAAGCCCGGGCTGACCCCTTGCAGCCTACCTGGTTTGGAGGACTGTACAGATATAACAGGAACCCAGTGTACCAGCGCCAGAGTCTGTTATCTCTCCAGCCCTGATTTCCTCCCTCCAAGTTTGAATAATGGAGCCCATGGGAACAGATGGAGGAAGACAGTGGGGAGGAAATGGTGAATGCTAATGGAATAAGTAAGAGCTAGAGTGGGGAAGATAGCCAAGAGCCAGGCAGGGCCAAGCCCACCCCAGCCCAGGGCCGTGGGAGAGGCCTGTTAAGGCCTCAGCTGTCCTGGCTCATCTCCCTCCAGGGCACTGAGGCTCTGTGACTGTGGCATCCTCCTCCCTGAGCCTTATAGTCTCCAGGGAAGAAAGCAGTGCTGGTTGCCGAGTGCAGCCTGGGTCCAACCAGGGGGAGCCACCCAGCTGTTGGAACCAGGAGGGCTCAAATAGAAAGCCGTGACTAACAAGAACATGGGACTGAGTAACGAAGGGGCAGTGGCTGACTACTTTTTAGGACCATAGTTCGGGGTGTTTTCATTATCTGCTCCCATTTCAAGACAGGCAGTTTCTAATTTCTCAGCTTTATTAACTGTAGGGTACTGTTGGGTCCATGTTCCAGTTAGCCAACCAACTAGCCAGACCATCTCTGTGGCACAGGATAACTCATTAGATCTGAAAAGCACACCTGTTCAGCAGATTTGGCCCAAGTATTCTCACCATATACTCTGCACACTTCCAGGTTTCTACTTATACAAATTTCAAATTATCTTTTTCTTTCTTTTCTTTTCTTTTTTTTTTTCAGAGTTGAGGACCGAACCCAGGGCCTTACGCTTGCTATGTAAGCACTCTATCACTGAGCTAAATCCCAACCCCTTTTTCTTTTCTTTTTTTTTTTTTTAAAGATTTATTTATTATGTATTCAGTGTTCTGCCCTCATGTATGTCTGCAGGCCAGAAGAGGGCACCAAATCTCATTACAGATGGTTGTGAGCCACCATGTGGTTGCTGGGAATTGAACTCAGGACCTCTGGAAAAGCAGTCAGTGCTCTTAACCTCTGAGCCATCTCTCCAGCCCCCCTTTTTCTTTCTTACATGGGTGTCTTGCCTGCATAATATGTCTGTGCATCAGTTGCATGCTTGATGCCTGTGGAGATCAGAAGAGGGCATCAGATCCCCTTGAACTGGGGTTACAGACAGTTGTGAACTGCCTTGTGGGTGCTAGGAGTCAAACCTGGGTCCTCTGCAAGAGCAGTCAGTGTTCTTAACTACACAGCCCTTACTTGCCTTCTTTCTTTCTAACTATCTTGTTTTGTATTCCTTGTAATCCTCTGGCTTCAGCTTCCCTAGTGCAGGGATATTGGTTTTGGGGAACCTAGGTGTTGAACCTAGGGCCTTATGTATGCTGCCACTGAGCGATGTCACCCCAGCTGGTGTCTTGTTCTTATCAGTAGGCGCCTAGTAGGCCCCCTCCCTCTGAAGCAAGTGGATTTGATCCTAGGGTTTATGGCTTTGTTAGCAGTAGAGGACTCTCTTGAGTCTTTTTAATTATTTTTGAGATAAGGTCTCACACTGTAGCTCTGGCTGGCCTGGAACTTGCTATGTAGACATGTCTGATTTGCCTGTCTTCTGCCTCCTGAGTGCTTTCTGAAGTCTTATGAATAATGGACACATGGGGCTGGAGGGATGGCTCAGCAGTTAAGAGCAACTGTTGCTCTTGCAGAGGACCCAGGCTCAATTCCCAGCACCCACACCGGAGCTCACAACTACCTGTAATTCCAACTCCAGAGAATCCAGTGCCCTCTTCTGGCTACTATGGGCACTGCACACACGTGCACTTACTTCCATGCACATAAAAATAAGTAAATAATGCTGGCAGTGCCTTTCTGTATGCTGTGAATGTGTTGCTCTGATTGGTTAATAAATAAAGTGCTGATTGGCCAGTAGCCAGGCAGGAAGTATAGGCAGGACAAAGAGAGAGAAGAATTCTGGGAAGTGGAAGGTTGAGTCAGGAAGCTGCCAGCCTGGCCATGAGAAGCAAGGTGTAAAGTACCTGTAAGCCACAAGCCACGTGGCAACTTATAGATTAACAGAAATGGGTTAATTTAAGATATAAGAACTAGATAGCAAGAAGCCTGAGCCATTAGGCCAAACAGTTTAAATAATATAAGCGTCTGTGTGTTTATGTGGGTCTGAGTGGCTGCAGGCCTCATGGGACTGGATATAACTTCAGCTACAAAATAAATCTTTAAAGAATAGTGGGCATTCCTTTCAAAGCCAGGGACCAGATGAGGTCATCACCAGATGGTTCTGCTGGCTCCTTGGTATTGGCAAAAGAGCCTTGAAGTGGCCGGGGGCAGGGGTCAAGTCCTGATGACTCTTAAGTCCAACCCTATTCCAAGAACGAACTTCTGGGGCTATCA
>CABHPR010137100.1:23293-37557 GCA_902168415.1 Peromyscus melanophrys | reverse complement strand
TGTGTGTGTGTGTGTGTGTGTGTGTGTGTGTGTGTTACTGGGAATTAAACTTCTTGCAACTATAAGGAAAGTGCTCCACCAACTGTAATTCATCTCTGATCCCAACCTATACTGCTTTTATTCATATGACTAAAGACTGTTTAGGGCCCTTATCTCTTAGTCCCATAGCAATTGTCATAGGTTCAAGACAAGTATTTATGCTATGAATACCTTGGACAAGGTCCTCAGGTCACTACATCAGCATTTCACATGTGAACAACTTACAGCAGTGTCTTTCAGACAAATGTTCTTAATTTACAATTACTATTTCCATCAGAAAATAGAGGAAAGAAACCAACCTGAAATGGAGAGTCCAAGAAAAATATCAAGGCGAAACCTGGCTGTCCATTTTCTTACTCCCAGCTGAGGCAGACTAATCTTTTAAAATTCTTTTTCCTGCCTCTTTTTTTCTTCCTGTTTTTATAATATTTTTTCTGGGTACCCTTAGGGTCTTGCCCCTGAATATTATTGCAAGATTTCTTTTACAAAGCTACCTCTCCAGATGATGTAGACAATTTTTGTCATGATGCAGATTTTATATAAAAGAGCAATTAAAAATAAATTTATTGCTCAAGAATTCTACTCACTCCTAATATAAGCTTTATAGACTGCCTGATGTGTTCTGAGAAATGCATCACATTTTCACAGAAGGCAGAATGTATACAGATAGCTGTATACTGTGAATATATTTATATTTATGTGCATGTATATTTATATATATTTACATGTATATGAAATGAATATGTTTTGTGATTATTTCTTTGCTTCTTTGTAACAAAAAAATTTCCATCAATATAAAAAGTTAGATCATTCTTTGGGGGCCTGTTCTTCTTTTCTGTCAATTATAGATTCATAACTAAATAATCTATAAATTATATTAAGTGAAGTTATCCAGACTCAGAACGACATATATTGTGTGTGTGTGTTTCTCACATGTGGGAATTAGATTTAAAACAAAACAAACAGACAGAAAAAGACAGCAAGGTGGGAGGATTGTTTGGAGGGAGGAGGAGCCCAGCAGGGCAGCACAGGAGGACCAGAAGTGGGTTAAGAGAGTGAAAGCCATCGAAGCTCATTATGTGCATCGATGTGCGTAACTCGTGTATTCTAACCCAGTGTCTCAGCAGTGCTTCCTCTGAACCCTCACCACCACCAGCAGCAGGTGGTGTGTCTGGACAACGTGCTAACAGCAGCAGTAAAACCACGGAAATTCCCAGTCTACCTGAAATGTAGAGAGTGAGGAAGGTCTTTTCCTTCAAATCATATACAAAATTTCCAATGGTAACAAATACCAATGAAATACAACCCAGATTTCAACTTGTCCATATTAACTTCCTGTTTTCGCTTCAAGACAGTATGACCTCATGTGTGTGACTGGCGGTTAACCGAAAAACAAAAACAAACAAACAAAAAAGAAATTCAACCAACCAAACAAAGGAAAAAACTTTACTGTACACAGAATAGGGGTGATTGAGAGAACTGGGTTTAAAGCAAAATGGACGCACAAGTAGGTCGGTCACACGGATGATGTCAATAAAGAGACCCTGTGTATCTGTTGCTTATGGAAATAGACCAAGATCTAGAGGAAGGAAAACACTTTGTAAATTTAATGACTAGAATATGATTGTTGACTGCCTCAGCATAAATACGGTATTGTATGATGTAATTAATATCTTCAACATCATCTTTTAAAAATATACAATAGGTGAGGCATCACATTTATTATTATTGTTATTATTATAGACAGTCTCATTATGTAGCACTGGTTGGTCTGGACCTATCTATTGGCTTGGACCATAAAGATGGTCTTGCCTTGGCCTGCTGGCATTAAAGGTATGCATCAGTACATTTGGATATTTTTCTGCATTTAATGATACTAATTTATGCGTTATGCTAATTTGAAAATCAAAAGGGTGGTTTAAAGCTAGATTGTTGCTCAGTGGTAGAGCATTTCCTGAGCATGGACAGAGTCATGGGTTTGCCTAGTGCTGACCAAAATGAATTAATACAATAACATAAAGGAAAAGGATTGAAAGTTCATAGTTATTTCTTGTTGAGTAGATATATTTACCAGTTTTTAGGTTGTTTATTTATAGAGGTTTCTGACTCATCCAGGGCATATCTTCCTTTTGTCCTTTTTACTTTTGGAATCACTGTGAGGCATTCCTTGAATTGGACAGGAGTCTGCTATTTGAAAAGATGAAATTCTCTACAAAATGAGGCTGCTGCTGGAGTAAACTGTCCTATTATTGTGAGGCTTGAAGCCTCAGAATCTTTCACAGAAGGAAGAATACTTTAGCAATTGACTTTTATTTGGAGTATTTACAGTGAAATATCTCATGAATATGCAGCAAGCCAGACTGATCTTGATAAACTACTTCACATTCCATCTTTATTACCTGTCTTAGAAGGTTAGTGTTGTTTGGGGAAAAGTGAAACAATATCAGGAATATTGGAAAACAAAGAGAACAGTGACTGTCAGGAGAGCCGAGGACACGGGAACTATCTGTCTAAAAGAGTCTGTAACAGAAATTCAGTGGAGATGGTTTGCAAAAACAAACTTGTTTCAAGAACAAAAAGAAAGTCTCTCTCTCTCTCTCTCTCTCTCTCTCTCTCTCTCTCTCTCTCTCTCTCTCTCTCTCTCATCTCCATTCTTGGTACTGGATTGTTCTGGACTTTGGAAATTCTCTTTAAATGTATATTGTGTAAGGGCATTCAATTTATAAAAGATTCGTTTTACTACACAGTTCATTTGAGATGCAATAACAATATACTTCACCAATTCTAGTCTCTCTATATGATATAATTAAATATTTTGATGCTATATATTTGTTATAGGATAAAGACTTCTACTTACTTGCAGGCCACGGTGGAACTTCTCTTCATGTTACTGATAGCACGTAACAAATAAAAAAGCTTCTCTGCATTTTGGGAAGTGTAGTAAAGGAAAAAAGCCAGGTGTGGTAGTATGCACCCCAGCGCTTGGGAGGTGTAGTCAGGAGGACAGGGGGCAGCCCATGGCAACATAGCAAGTTGGAGACAGCTTTAGTTATATATGGGTAAATGAGATCTTTTCTCACAAAGCAATCAAAAAACAAACAGATAAACAGACCAACAAAAAAGAAACAACAACGAAACAAACCTGAAGAAAGAAAGTGTAAAAATAGGAGAGCCACAGTTTTTTTGGGTTTTTTGTTTTTGGTTTTGGTTTTTGGTTTTTCGAGACAGCGTTTCTCTATGTAGCTTTGCGCCTTTCCTGGAACTCACTGTGTAGCCCAGGCTGGCCTCGAACTCACAGAGATCCGCCTGGCTCTGCCTCCCGAGTGCTGGGATTAAAGGCGTGCACCACCAGGGCCCAGCAAAGAGCCACGGTTTTGCAGTTTAATAACTACATGGTTCTGCCTAAGAACCTTTCATAAGGAAAGAATGTGAATTAATTATAAAAATCTTAATTTTAAGAAAGAAGTTTTTGACAAATTAAGTTATTCTGTGTGCCACAATTAGGGTTCATTAGTTATCTATTTTTCTTTATTGCCTGAACGAATACAGAATGTTTGTCTTGACTAGCTTTCTACCATGTATCAGAGTAAATGCATACAATTTTAAGAAAAGGATGCAAGATTTTCATTAGCTAATTAGAAAAACAGTCTGTAATAGGTGAAACAAATTTTAAAAATTATATTTGAAGAAAATATTACTATGAAGAATATTTATTATAAAAGGTGAAATAGTCAAGTAGAATTATAATGTAATTCAAAGACCATAGTATGGGATTGTAAAGAAGTGTTTGTGTGATTTATTTTAAATGGCTGTTTATTATTTATTTATCTATTTATTTTAGTATTAGATAATGTTATTCCATACTAAAATATTTTGCAAGGTTATGAAGACTATTGTCTATTTTTTAAAAAATCTGCAAATTTAGTGTGGATCTACTTCTTGTATTTGGAATGGAATGATGGCTCTCAATAATTCTGATTGGTGAACAGCTACTTATATTTAAACTCCTTCAATTATTTGTGCTTTGCAATGTTGACTTAGTGATGTATCTTTCTATCGATGCTTCCTGGAAAGGAACAGACTATCAATAAAGCTGAAATGATAAATCTATTGTTTAGAATATTGCATAGTATTTAAACCATTTGGAGGCTCGTAGATGCTTTGAGGTCACAAGGGTTCTACTTGAAAATTAAAGAGTTAATTGATTTCTTTTACATTTAGCACTGCCAGGGCTTTAGATATATTATGGTATTTTTGTTTATAAGGATTTGTTATAAAGATTTATACTGCTATTCATTTTTAAAATGTTCATTATTATCAGTTATAGACTATTTTGTGTGTTTTCTGGTTATGTAGTTATTTCTAGACTCCTTTAACTTCTAGATGGGCACTGAATGCTTGATTGCTCCCTCATCTCCACCTTATAGGAACTAAGTTGCCTTTTCCTCAGTGCTGGGGGTTTTGAAGTTGATAGCTCTCAGCAAAGAAAAGCACCTTGTCTAAGACGGCATCCTTCCCTGAAGAAGGCATGCATCTAGTGACTTGTAATTAGAGGACTATGACATGGAAATACAGAGACATATGGTGCCTTGAACCCTATCATAAACCACATGTCAAGTTACAAGTGATTGTTAATAGGACAAGCACCTGTATAAAAAGAGAGAGAGTTGATTTCCAAAGGTGAATAGGAATGATTGTTACATTACAGTGGGCAGGATGCTCAATTTGGGAAATTGCTAGGTCTTTTGGTATAGATTCCACACCACTGTAGTTAGTGCTCAAACTACAAAATAGACCCCAAAGAGGTAGTCCTTTCTGCCACGTGAGGAGACACGGGAAAGCACCATCTAATAGCAGAAGATGGATACTCACCAGACACTGAATCTACTGACACTGCCCTTGCATTTTCCAGCCTGGAGCTACGTGAAGTCAATTTCTTTCATAACTACTTAATTTACCTTGTTAAAACATTTTGAAAAGATTAAGAATAGTAGATAAGGGGTGAGCAAGACATTCTAGAAGTGTTGACCAGCAAAGGATATTTTAATGTTTACCTACCAGGAGTCAAATGCGTAGATAATATGTATAGCCATCAGAACCTAGCACGACAGGTCAACAAGTGCAGGCAGAAATGACAGAAGACAAGGAGAGATGCATAGACAGTGGCCAGAAATCTGAAATTCCAAATGTCGACATAAGAATCATACTTGGCTTGAAAAAGGAAAATGACATTATCAAGTAAGTATCTCAAATATCTGTCTGGAATTTAACCGAAAGTGGATTTAATGGAAAACAAATTATTTTGTGGCTTTTTTAGTGAGCTTGTATTTCAAATCTAGTAAGTGATTTACAACAAGAAAAAGTTGTTTCATAGAAGTACAGAGAATTTAAGGAAGGTGCCATGAGCCGTTTCTATATTATTTAGAGATATATTGAACCTAGTATTGCTTTAGGAATAAGGGTCTTTTGTGTACACCCAAGAGACCCTCTCCTCTGCCAGCTAAAAGGTATTGGATCCTCAAGGGGGTGTCTGTATATGGTTTTTCATGTATAAAATATTTTCTCAAAAAACTATGTACTGTTTATTATGTCATAGGTTCATCTTGTTAAGAAGTCTAGAATTTTATTATATCCAGGCTTTCCTAATTAACACTCAATCTATGACATACTTGTTCCGAAATTTTATGCAATGATAGTCTTATGTAATAAAATATCATGTTAGATCTGTATTTTTTGATGCAGGGGACATAAGTAGGAATTACGCTTTTATATTTTGGAACAGTAACTTTGAATTATGCCAATTAAGCAAGTCTAAAGAGCAAACGGCTAAGTATGATGGGTTCCAGGAGCTTAAAGAAGTCACTGGGAGTTGGCGCTTCCTGAGGACTACCCTCTGTAGAGCTCTAACACTTTAGAAGCATAATGTACAGAAGTCAGAAGTACTTCGGGGAGGTTTAAAAATCACAATTTTAAACAAACTACAAATACAGGTTAATTTTTTTTTCAGTGCAGGAGCTTTGACTCAGCTTCTCATACATACTAGGCAAATCGGCTCTCTACCCCTGGCTTGTATCTCCAGACATCATAACATGCTTTTAAAGATGTATTTTCTTTTCATTTTGTTGAGTGGGTGTTTGCCAGCATGTATGTATGTGGACCACATATGTGTCTGACGCTGGAGAAGGTCAGAAGAGGTGTTGGATCCCCAGGCATCTATCGCTTACTTCTACTATACTAAGTCTTTTAGAAATAGTTATGAGATGCTACACGGGTGCTGGGAACCAAATCCAGGTCTCTGCAAGAGCAGCAAGTGCTGTTAACTGCTGAGCCATGGCTCCACTCGTGTTGGTGTTGTTTTAAAGAGCTGTTTTGAAGCACTCTTAATAAACAAAGAGCAGATCCATTGTTACATAGATTCTTAATCCATTTATTGAGAAAATACCTTTATAGGCATGTTATTTGATAGACATTCTTCTTGGGAATCATAATTGTATTTATAGTACCATCAGTGAAAAATATTTGTTTTATATTTAAGGTCAGAAATCTTGACTAAGTCAATGACTGCTCATCTCCACGCAGAACCCTGGTTCCTGATGCTATTTGCTTATTGCTAACAGTCCTTTTTTTTTTTTTAATGTTTCACATTTAGGTTTAACATGATGTATTTGAATTACAGCAAGGATTTTGGGGGGGGGTTATATTGTAAATGTTGGACTGAAGTACAAAAATATACTTCACTTACAAATTTTCAGAAACAAAGAGGCAAGATGATTTGATTCATACAGTGTGAACATTCGGCACTAGCTATCCAGAGAGCAATTTGGCAACAGAAAAACATTGCGCAGTCCCTGTTATTTTAGAAATAATGCCCTTTTCCATTTCTTGACTATGAGAGAGAATCAGAGCTAGAGCTCTCCTGGCATATATGCTGCACTGGCATATATACAGAAACAAGCTCATTAGTGCTAGAATCCATCGTCTTCTAACTATTGGGAACAGGGAAAGAAAAACCAATCTGTTTGTTCCCTGTTTCATATTCATGAGACTTCTTATAAAGCACTTTGATTGACACCCTTGGTATATGGTGTCTGCTTTCTTTAGATCAAGCTGGGGGTTTGGGTTTGCCTATCACTCACTTCCACTTTGCTACCACAGTCTATTGTGGCTCTCCATCACGCTCCAAATTGTATTGTGATGAATTGCCCACTCGGGAATTTTTAGGACATCTTAATCCCAGCTTGACAGAAATCTCTTCGATAAATAATCTAGCAGCCCCTATGCCAAATGCAAGTGGATCAGTGGACAGAGATTTATGACAGCTCCCAAGCAATGAGAAGTGGCAAGCAGGCTTTGCTGGTGCACCTGAGTCAAAGCACAGGCGCTGTTTCCTGGCTGGCTTCATTTTCCCCAGTATATTTGGTTAAGATGTATTTGTGGGTTTTCTTTAATCTGTGTGTGTGTGTGTGTGTGTGTGTGTGTGTGTGTGTGTGTCAGAGAGAGAGAGAGATGCATACACATATATAAATCTGAAATCTTATATGAATCATGTGAAATTACTTTTGTAAATCACTATTAGCAATCATTTTTGTGTATAAGTTGTTTTTTCTTAAAATCAATTTCACTATCAAATTAAAAATTGTCTATGTTTACCACATGTATATTGTCTAAAGCTATATTTATGCCATATAATGACAAATGTCAAGCTAAATAATATAAGTATGACCTCAAATTATTTTTGTGGAGTGAGATCACTCAGAATATACTCCCAGAAAATTCAAGAAGTAAGACATTAGTTTTAACTATAGTCCTCAGTTTGCAATGGATCAGGTGAACTCATTACTCCTGATTTTTAATTTTGTTGATGTTCTGATAAAATTGAATCATTTCTCCTTTCTTTTTCCTCCCTGTGAACCCTCCCATATATCCCCCCCACACTCTCTTTCAAACTGTGGCCTCATTTTTTGTTAATTGTTGTTACATACATGTATGTGTCAATCAGTGATTTTTTTTAAATGAACATTTTTCTCAATAAATAGAGACCAGCGAAATTTTGTAATGACACTGAGCAGTGATCGTGCTGTGAAGAGAAGCGGTCCTGAACTAATTTCACGTGTTCTACAACAAGAACAATCGCAGAAGCTACTTTGGAGGGAGCTAACAACAAACAGACTTAGAATGTGAACAAGATTTTCTCCCTTAGATGATTGAAATGTTTTCCAAACTTATATATTCTTTAACTGAAAACACTTGTGAGGTTCCCTGACAGATATTAATCTAATTATAATTTTATATTCTATTCCAAACTGTGTGGATATCACTTGTGTGGCCATAAATTAGGAAAACATATTTAGAAAATAATGTATACTATCGTATGTTCAGTAACTGTATTACAAATTGTAAATTTCAAGCTCTTAAGGATATGAAATGAGAGCTCATTTTAAAAGGGGATCTAAATACTATCTTTCATGTGTTTTATCTGCATTCATATATTTATACTTACATATATACACATGTGATGTATATTTATTCATTAGATTTTTAAACAGTGAAAACAGCATTGAGGTGAAATCTGAAACAGTCTTTTTAGTGGCTCTACGTTATTGCACCTAGGCAGTGATTTGGAAACTGTGCTCTGGAGCCGTTATTTATTTGTATCACGTGACAGCCATCTTTTCCTGTCCTTAAGGTATATGTCACAGGTTCACAGCAAGCAAGGGTGTGATATGTTGCTGTTTGCTATTAAAAGTTAGACAGCTTTAGAAGCTACTTATGTTGGCAGCAGATGACCTTTCAGTCTCAGTAATGAAGAAAAGAGAAACTGGCAAGGACTCCATTTGTGTGTGAGTGTGTGTGTGTGTGCGCGCGCGCGCACGCATCGGAGCACAGAAAACAGTCCACAGAAATGATAAAGTTGTCATTTCCCAAATGTGAACAAGAAAACTGAAATGGCATTGCAGTATTGTCACTAAAGAAGACTGGAGTTTGCGGAGCAAACCTTAAGTAGGTTATTAAATTTCTGCTCAGCACCAATGCTCGCCTTTACCTCAGCAGCTACCAGCAGGTGACTCTGCGGCCTCATTAAGACTGAAGCATAGGGTCACAGATCAGAATTGCCTCTGCCCTGATAATTAAAAAGACATAGAGCTTCCAAATTAGTGTACCTATGTTCAAATTAAACAACCAGACATGCTGGTCTTCAAAGCCTCAAATATTCTCTACCCAATAACATCCGTTATTGGTTGGCAAATGCTTCCATGCAGTGGTATCTGAATCTTTACAAAGCATATTCATTTGATTCACACAGTGAGTCAAGAAGATTGAGGGCAACCACTGTCAAACACGCAAAGCCGGAGAATAAACTGTGGCGTGGATAAGCAGCACTTTGCCTGAGATCACAGGTCTGCTAGAGCAGGCTCAGCACACTGAGCTTCTGCTTCGGAGAGCTCTGACCCTGGGCATGAGCTGGCCTGAGATGACTGACTTCTTCTCGCTCAGCTTCCTGTGCTTTTCTTTCCACTGCAAGCTTCTTAAAAAATGTAATTTCCTGTTTTAAACTCTGGTTTATTTTCTGTGTACGTGTGTTGTGCCTTCATGTACGTCTGTTTGTCGAATGTGTGCCTGGTGCCTGCAGAGGCCAGAGAAGAGCAATGGATGCCTGGAACTGGAGGTAGAGAGAGATGTGTGACACCATGTGGGTGCTTCAAGCCACAGGGGTCCACTACACGAGCAACCTCCTAATCGCTGAACCACCTCTTCAGCCCCCACCACTTCTAATAGCCGTTCTAAAGCTGTGGGCTTCACACTGAATTTCACACTATCAGTCATATTCTATGCATTTATCCACCACACACACATACAAAAAATATATCAACGACAGAGTTGAGACTAGAAAAACAGTTAGCTTTATGTCCTCTTTCATGGCTCACCACATGGATTTCATACTTCCCCATCACCTACTGTTTATCTTTACTGAATCTCCTTTCTACATATCTCTGCTGTACCCACATACACTTTTGTTTACATATATATATGTATATCTATTGGGCTGGGATCCACATGTGGGGGAGAGCATATGTTTTTGTAATTTCCGAGATTGTGGCTTCATTTTTCTTTAGAGATAAGTCGTATTTCATTTGAGATTTTCATTATCCATTTACCTGCTGAGGTGAAGGAGGTAGCAGTGAACACGGGACAGCAAACTCTTCTGTGATAGGCCTGGAGCTCTCTGGGTATAGGACCAGGAGTGAAATAGCCAGGTCACATGGTGGTACTATAGTTAATTATTTGAGGGATCTCCAAGTGGATTTCCAGAATGGTTGTCTTAATGGGCACCCCTCCCCAGCAGTGAATGAAGGTTCCTCTCTCTCCTCATATTTTCTATGAGATCTCTTGGTAATAGCCATTCTGACTAGGGCAAAGAGTTATCTCAAAGTACCTTTAATTTGCATTTCCCTGATGGCTAGGGATGTTGAGCACTTCTTTAAATAATTATTATCCAAATGTGTTTCTCTATTGCTTTGTCTTTAACAGTCCATTTAATTCATTAGCTTGTTTATTGACTGGCAGTTTTACTTCCTTGCCATTTAGTTACTACATGTATTGTAAATTCTGGACATTAGCCCCTCATTTGAAGTGTAACTGGTAAAGGTTTCTCCTACTCTGTGGCTGTCCGTCTGCTGGTTGTCTCCTTGGCTGGACAGAAACTTTTCATTTTCCTGTAGTCCCATCTGTTGATACTTGGGGTCAATTTCTGTGCTATTGGTATTCTGTTTCGTAAGTTATTGCCTACCACCATGTCTTAAAGGGTATTCCCCATGTTTTCTTCTAGAAGGGGCAGCATTTCAGGTTTTAAATTAAGGCTTTTGATCCATTTTGTATTGATTTTTGCACAAGGTGAAAGACATAAATCTAATTTCATTCTTCTACTGGTAAAAACACAGTTTTGCCAATGCCATTTGTTGAATCCATTAGTCAGTCTCTCTCTCTCTCTCTCTCTCTCTCTCTCTCTCTCTCTCTCTCTCTGTGTGTGTGTGTGTGTGTCTGTCTGTCTGTCTGTCTGTCTGTCTGTCTCTGTCTCTCTCTGTCTCTGTTTCTCTCTGTCTCTCTCTCTGTCTGTCTCTGTCTCTGTCTCTGTCTCTGTCTCTGTTTCTCTCTGTCTCTCTCTCTGTCTCTCTGTCTCTCTCTCTCTCTCTGTGTGTGTGTGTGTGTGTGTGTGTGTGTTTGTCTGTCTCTCTCTCTGTGTTGGCAAGGGTATGTGTCTGTTCATCTAGTGATTGGATTGTATAGCATAAGACAGCAAAATATGTAAATTTATAAGAAATTACCAAAAAGGAAAACTTAGTATGAGGTGTTTTGTATTGAAAAAAATAAAAATTCATTTCCAAATTTCTACTGACTAGGATAGACATGTTTGAAAATAGAGATTTCATTGTGATCAGAATGTATTGTATGAAAAATTATTTCCAATAAAACTATAAATCATGAATAATATAAAGTAAAGGTTTTAAAAGTGATTAAAACCTTATTCAGCTTCCTACAGGTCTTATGTAAAGTTCTCCACAGAGCAAGCATAACCCAGTGCTCATTAAAAGTATTAACGGTGAAGTATTTAAACAATATTTTACTGTTCCAAAGTCCCCAAACTTATGCTCACTATGACAGGATAAACCAGATTACTTTAATGCTTAGTGTTCATTTAACAAGGCATTTTCTTTTCATTATTTTTTCTACATTTTATGTTTCTTGCCTTTATTATGGGCCATTGTAGCATATTGCATATATGTACAAACCATGCATACATAAAATGATAAATATTTATGTATTTGATCCTATAGTGCAAATGAATAAATGCAGGACATTAAAGGAAAGTCAATCTATGAAAACAATAGGAATATATAAATATTATCTCATTGTTTGAATGAGTTGAGGAGCTGAGGGGATGACTCAGTGGTTAAGAGCTAGTTGTGCTCTTCCTGAGGACCTGACCTCAGCTCCCAGCACCCATGTCAGGTGAATGACAGCTGCCTGTAACTCCAGCTTCAGAGCCTTCGTCACCATTGGCGTCCATCCCACTGCACTCACAAGCAGGTACCCATGCCGACACAAACACACACATACATAACTAAAATAAAGCAAAACAGTTTTTAAGCATTGTGCTTGAACAAGTTGATGACACAGGGAATGGACGCCAGTGACTATGTGAGAGTCTGAGTAGGAAGATGTCTGCATTCTGGCTCTCTCCTGCAAAGACACATAAGCGGAATCAAAACCCTTGGTTGTTGAAGTGGTGACTGTGAGGAAATGTGAAGAAACCATCATCATTGCAGTTTGGGGAGTTCAGTGGGGTCTTTACAAAGCCAGGGTTTCATAGTGTATAAAACATACATGCAGATTATATGCGAGGTGTGTGTGTGTGTGTGTGTGTGTGTGTGTGTGTGTGTGTGTGTGTGTGTGAGAGAGAGAGAGAGAGAGAGAGAGAGAGAGAGAGAGAGAGAGAGAGAGAGAGAGAGAGAGAGAGAGAGAATTCCAACCTACAATGAATGCCTGACTTGTTCATCTTGAATGAAAAGGAAAGTCACAGACTCCTTGGCTGCTGTAGGATTGTGTTAATGAAGTAAAGTATTAGGATCTTTCTAGGTTTGTCATAGTAATATATTTGCTCTTCTTGATGATTATCGAGAGAGCAAAGTATGCACATTTTTAATGAGTTTGTGACATGTTTGAATGTAAAGATAACAGACCCATACGTTTCTAATTACAACACCAAAGTAGATTGCAGTCCAGGTTCATTAAACCCCACATTCAAAGCAGTGCCTGGCTTCCCCTGTCCATTCCTACCACTTTACAAAGGAATTAAGAGCTCACCACTTCTCTCTAAGGAACTCAGTGATTGGGGTCACCACCTTAGAGAGCCTTGCAGTATTCTGTCTGGCTCACAGAGCCCAGTGTGTCCATTCGCAGGTCATGTTCAGGCCCAGGGGTGGGAAGAGACTTGCTCATCATCCACACAATGGTTGGGGCTGAGTCAAGATGAAAACTGGCATTCTTCCTCTTCTCGGTACTCCATGCCCTACCACTGCTTCTCTAGATTTTTAACCACTGTGCCTGAGCTTTCTCGTCTGTAAAGTAGGGCCTTCAGGACAGCTCCTGGTTAGGTGGTTCTGACAGTCAGGTGAGGTTGTTTCTATGGAATGTATACTCAAATTATGCCCATTTGGAGTATAAAGTTTCGTGAGATGCCCAAAGATCTATGAGCTCACCAAGGACAGGCACTGGGATATCTCTCACTGTACTGCAACCCAGCACAGACTCAAGATTTAATACAAATATTTTTGGGGGAATGGAAATAATAGTGCTGTACACCTATGTTCTTTCTGTTTCTTCCAAACAATGTTTGTGCATACACATATCGTGTGTATAGTTTTAAGGAGACATTTGGACAGACTCCAGCTTAATGTTCCTACTGGGAATCTCATTTTCATGAATATTTTATTATAGGTAATTTTAGCTGAATACTTAGTCCTACTGAAAAATGATTTCTCACTTGTCTGTGTTACTCTCATGGGCACATCCCACCTAAGAGAATTTGTAAAAAATGATCAGGTTTAACTTAGCTTTGGTACTCTTTTTAACATGTCAGCGACCATGGAAAGTAATTTTTACCAACAGTGAAAGACAATTTTTAGTTTATTACTCTGCCTCATATATTAGAAATTTATATGCCTCTCAGTTTAACCATTTATGTTATGACTTAAAGGTTAGAAAATTGTAGCACATACATGAGTTTAAACATTTCTAAACCTTGAATAAAATATAAACTCACTTTAGAAATAAAACATCAGGATATATTAGTCAGAGAACCTTTGATGAGATGAAATATAAAATATTCTAGTACTATTTACCTCATAAATTGTACTTAGGTCTTAGATACTGTGACTAAAGTTATCCATATACTATATTCTGAATTGGATTAACTAAGTCTTAATTGGTATAATCATTTATTTGGCATTATTTAATAACTTGGTTTTTCTCCAAAACGGTGGCCTGAGGTTCTCAAATCAATGTATATATTCATAGGTAATGTTCTCAGCCTAGTTCCTAAATGTGTAATTCCACCTTACTACTTTTCTTCCACCTCCGCACCCATGTCTGTTTCATTTCTGAGCCACTTTCTTTAGAGCTGAGAGATAGCACCAGGTGGGAGCATCCTCATCATCCTCAGTTTC
>CABHPR010137100.1:0-17513 GCA_902168415.1 Peromyscus melanophrys | reverse complement strand
CACACACACACACACACACACACACACACACACACACACACACACACACAGAGGAATCTCATTAGTAAGAGAAGCAGCAAATTGGGGGTGGTATTTTTGTTGTGACTTTGACTTTTTTTCTTTAACTTTTCTTAGATTAAAAAAAAAAAGCCACACTGTAGAGTCAAAGTTTTCCCTACGAGAAGATGGAACTGAATGGAAGGAAAAACCAGAGGTTTGCAGGGGATAATTTTCAAAGGAGCTGGCTATGTTCTTTGAGTTAGAAGGTGGTGATTAGTTTTGCAGACTGGGAGAGGTGTGAGACAACCTAATTAAACACCTTTTTGCTGAAAAGCAGCTTGATAAAACAAGATTGCCTTGGGAAGCTCTCAAAGCTTTTATCAGAAAGCTATTACTACAAACGTCTTTTAAACTAATAACTTATAAAAAATTATTTCCCAGTCTTGAAGGAAATTATTACTATATTTAAATAAATATACAAGCGAGGGTGCTTACATTGGACAGATGCAAAATAAATGTATATTTAAGTATGTTAAATACGCAGTCACTGAATGTGAAATACGCCCATGATTTCTAATGATAGTTAAGAAAATTATTATATAGAAGGGGAATTATGTGGATCTTGGGATGAGGAAAGAAATTCAACTTTAAACTCCATAGATTTTTTAAATTTTTTTATTTTTTGGAGTTATACATAAGTCTTTATCATTTTATTTATTATAGATCCAATTTAGACTGTATTTATAAAATGTCGTTTTTGACCTATGAATATGCTGGAGTGTACTTTGTGGGTTTGGGCCATGATTCAACTGTATGTTTTATTTTCTGTCTCCCTTTTGACGTCCCAAAGCCTAGACAGGTGCTTTATAGAATCTAGTTTGAGGTCTGTAGAGAGATGAGACCTGATGATCTCTAAGAGCTTTGCCAATCTCTAAACACGGGTTTCTGTGAATTGATTTTCGCCCCCATAATGCAAGTAGGAGTTGGTGATAGGTTTAAGGGTATTACAAAAGTTCCTTTATTTTATTGAGAATGGCCCAAAGCACAATAAAGGAATATTTGATGTGACAGTATTACAACGTGTAGAGGATATGAGATTGCACTTAGTTCATGGAGAAGGGTGCTGTAAACAAATCCACACAGTGCTGCTCTGATTTGATTTAACTTTATGGGAATTGAGAATATTGTGGTGTTATATTACAAATAAGATTTCAGGAAAGTTAATGAAGCTGAATCCTCATTAGATGGACTTGCTTTTCTGCATGTTTGATTGATAGCAAAGGACCAGTATTGTCTTTTAGTAATTAATTTCCTGTGTGCCACAGAACAGAATTTTTTCTAGAACAATTTATTCATAGTTAATACAGTTATGGATATGAAACAATTAAGTCTTGGCTTCTATGAACGATAAGGGGGAACTAATTGATAAGCTGCATTTTTATGCAGAGAACAAGAGCATGTGATCCTGCCTTGGAGACACAATTTTCTGTGGAGGTGAAAAACAGTGTCGTTGAACCTCTTAGGCTGTTTATTTTTGATTATAAAATTTTGTCCCTTGTTTCTAAAACCTAAGTCTAAATATTCTAAAAGCACTGGTTTCTGATGGTTGTAAACTGCACCTTTAGATTATGAACTATATAATGGGGAATTTTTCAGTATAAGTTAAGTATAGCTGATTACCTGAAATGATAAACTCATTCTAAATCTTTTCCCTTTAAAATATGTCTGTAATGAAGTTTATGTATCCCATTATTTCATATTTTTATTGCAGCTCTTAAATCATGACTTTTATTGAGTTTAAAGTTCCCATTCTACTTCTTTATATCATCAATTTTTATATTTCATTTTGATAGCTCTTGCTACATTTATTTATTTGACAATGAGCCAAAGTAATAAAATATACCTTGAATATGAAAAATATTTCAAATGTTTCAAATCTTTTAAACATGATAAATATTTTGCTTAAACTATATTACATAGATACTATTTTCTCACACCTAAAATTTTTCTTAGCACACCTGTAGCCTATTTTATTCTTTTCTTTTTGATGCTTTCTTTTATTATTATATTCTACAGACTAAATGTATAAGGCCTTCAGAATTCACCTGTGAAAACCTAATCTCCAATGTAATGGTATTAGGTGAGGATTTTGAGTAGTGATCTGTATTAATGTGATTAGTGTTATATTACTTCCTTTTCTGTTGCTATGAAGAGACACCATGATCAAGGAAAGTTGTAAAAGAAAGCATTTAATTTGGGGCACATGGTGACAGAGAGTAGTAGAGTCTGTGACCATCAAGGTGGGGAGCATGGCAGTGCCAGGCAGGCGTAGTGCTAGAACAGAGCCCGAGAGCTTACATGTAAGACAACACCTGGAGGCGTGGGGTGAGCCTCCCTGGGATGTTATGGGCTTCTTAAACCTCAAAGCCCACCCCCGGTAACAAACCTCCTCTAACAAGGCCACACCTCTTAATCCTTCCCAAACAGTCCAGGGACTGCAGAGTTTGGATTCAGATACATGATCTGATTGGGACCATTCTAATTCAAACCACCATAGTATACTTCTAGAAGATGCTCGGAGGAGCCGCCTTCCTTCTCTCTGAAGTGAGATCATAAGGAATATAGGATTTTCTACGGGTCATCAAGTATGGCCTCCCTCGCTAGGGGACAAACCTGCCAGTTCCTTCCTCTTCAACTTCCCAGCATCCCCAGCGTTGTGAAATAAATGCCTTCCAGTTAATACTGTTTTGATGTAGCGTCTGTTTTCATTTCCTTCCTTGTTGCTGTGATGACTATCCTGGCAAAAAATGACTTCTGAGAGGAAGAATGTATACCGAATCCCAGCTCTAGGGGACAGTCAGTCTGCTGTGGTGTGGAACTCAAGCCAGCAAGAGCTTGCTTGAAGCAGCCGGTCATACAACATCTACAGTCAGGAAGCAGAGAGAAATGACTGCATTCTTCCTCCTTTTGTTTTTTGTTTTTGTTTTTTTTTTTTTTTTTACAATCCAGGAAATGATCACACCCACAACTCAGATGGGTCTTCCCCCATTAATTAATGTCATCAAGGTAATACCTGATGTACATTCCAATTATCCCAGGTAATTCTTGATTATGTTAAATTGATAACTAACACTATCACAGCATCTAAATGAGCTGTAATATACTACAATCTGTAGATGTTATACTTAGATATTAGAGTATCCTATAGAGTTTCTGAAATAAAGCTCTACATGTGGCAATGACTAGATCAGTAAAGGTGTATTAATTGATTTAACTGATTGAGTCAATTGTATTCTGTTTATGGATCTCTGATGGTTTCTTAGAAGTGTTGACAATTTTCATCATCTACATATGAATGTATTTTAGTCTTTCATGATATAATAATTGAAGATATTAACAAATGATTATCATCAACAGATGAGAATGTACTGTTCTCATGTCTATTGCTTATGTCAGATGGACATAGACCTGTTTATGTTTTCCGTGCTTATGGATAGACTAAATGCTTTGTAACGTATATCATAGCATCATTGACTTCAATTTTAAGTCTTTAAAAATATTTGGTGGAATAATTTTTTTTCAGAGTCCTGAAACCTTTTAATCATTCAGTCCTAGAACACTGACTAGGGACACTGGATGCCCGAACAGGCAGATGTCCTTCTGTACTGTGGTGTACTGTTTGGATATGCCTTACACATGCAACCTCTGTATACTTCACAGCATCTCTAGGTTATTTGTAATTCCCAATGCAATGGCTGTGTAAGTAGTTATGCTCATTAGGAAATAATGAAAAGTAGAAATTGGATATCGATTCAATACAGTTTTTATTAAAGATATTTGCACTTTTAAGGTTGATTAAATGTCTGTAAAATCCATAGGTAGGAAATTCTAACTAGATTTTTCAATGTACTGTTTTAGAAGATGAAGCCAAAATTGAATGAAGGCTAAACAAGACACAAGCTTTTCACTTCTGCGTGATAAGCACCTAGAGGTCTTCGGTGCTGTCTGTTGGACGGGCATAAATTATTTCTGGTTATTATTCTGTGCTTCACTGGTGGTGTGGACAAGTTCTACAGTTTTTTCTTTACATGGTAGAGGCAGGTGCTGTATGTAGAGCAGGTCACTTCTCTCAAATCCCAACAGTGCTGCCACTTAGTAAACTAGGGGGCCTGAGCTGTCTCTTGTCTGCTACTATCTGTGTATTGTCTTCTAATTAGTGGCCTTCTAAATTTGCATGAAGATGGCTTCTGAAAAGCACTGGTAAAGGCTTAGCATTGGGAAGATCTCAGTCCTTGTTTTTATTATTGTCTCAGTATGACACGCAACTGAGGTGATCTATGTGGAAGAAATTTCATAGATTATAGAGAGAAGCACACTTTAACAATAGGTAATATTAACACGTTAGATGTATTGTTTCATGCCAGTTTTCTTTAAAAAACACAAAAGAAGGCTTTTGAATTGTGAACTTGAGAGCCAAGGGCTTAACATTTTCTCACTGCTGAGAAGTCTCACATCTAATTGTGAGCAGAAAATTATAGAATAGTCATAGAACTATTAAGAGGATTTGTAATTTGCTGGAAGCTTTCACTGAAACTACCAAAATTTAGTTGAGAACAAGAGGAATAATAATAGTATTGTTCTACTTAAAAAAGAAGCTAAAGGGATAATAAAAATTTTCAGCATTTGAAAAAATATGTTCTCGGAAAAGAGGAAAATAAGAATGACATTTTTCCAATTACTAGTGAATAATGTTTCTGATACTTAAAAAAATGGTGAGATCCATATTTGACTAGTCTGATGTTGATGCACACATTATTGTGATCTTCTGAGCCAAAAATACACAGTAGCATCCTCCATAAGATATGATTCAATTACCCACCCAATAGATTGATGGGGGGGAGGGGTGTTTCCATAGCAACATCAGCAAAACAGAAAACCTGCCTACTGTCTAAGGTCACTTTTCATTCTCTAAGACAGCCTGCTATCAAATTGGCAGCTGGTGTGTGAACTAAGCTCTTGGGGAAATTATTTAAACGTAAAGAGAAATTGAGATAAAAAGGTAGGGATGATAAATAGTTTACAAGCCAGAGTCACCCGAATTGGCATAAATCACCTTTCATAGAAGTCAAATGCGTGAGTGACAAATAGAAAGGAAAGAGTGATGACAAATCCTTGTTTCAAATGTAAAATCTGGGAGCTGCTTGAAGCAAATAAGAACCATGGGAGCACTTTCCAGGATGTGGACATACCCTCGTGGGTGACACCTTTAGTAAGTTAAGTCCCTGTTGTCAGATTATGACCATTCATAACTAAAGCTAGCTAGTGTGGCCGAGACATTGTCTTCCTCAACTCTCACTTAATCCCCTTGAGATCTCTGAAGTGCTTCTCCTGGTTCCATTGTACAGGTAAAGTCGCCCAGGCTTGTGTCCTCCATATATTGAACTTTAGAATGGATTTACTATTTGCTGCACTCTTCGCTGACCAAGCTCTCCACAAAACTGTAACTAAAAATGAAAACCAATTTGAGAATTGTATTCAGTGTAGCTGAAGGAGCACTTTCTGATATTTTTGCCCCTTTCTGAGTCTTTATATTCATATGCCATCGTTGACCATCTCAAATATCTATTAAAAAGCAATTGAGGAACAGTGAAAGATTGTAAAGTCACTCTGCCATTGGAGTTCATAGCTACTAATTCAGCCTGTTTTAGAACTCTTAATTTATTGTAAGAGAAATATGGTGGCAAACACTTTATGGATAATAAAGGATTGAAAGGAAAATTACATGAGAAAATAAATGGCCCATAATGGTCCTGTCATCATACATATAAAAATAAATTTGATGGATTTTTTTAACCTACCTTCCTTGTTACCCACTTTCGTTCACTTATCTTCAGCTTCTCACTTACATATGGAAGTTTACACATAAACATTTGTTGAAAGAAAGAAAATCTACTTGTGATAATGTAGTGTTCTAGGTGACTATGATTGTTTTTAGAGCACAGAAACTTCAATAAAACATCTCCAAATCCCTGTGTATACTTGGTTGTGACAACCCTGTGTACACTTGGTTGTAACATGCTATGATAATGTTCTATGTGTTTTGTCTCTACCGCAAGCATTTTTTTCTTATTGTTTTACTATTTTCTAATTAAAGGTAATTGTTTCAGAGACAAAGTCCATCAAGCTACAGTCATACTAGAAGCAGGCTAACCATGATTGCATTTCTAAACTGGCATCAATGCAATCAGGGCCTTTTGCTTCATATACTCATTTGCAATGTGCTTTATTTTCAAAATATGTTTTTCAGAATAGCAGCTTTAGAACAGGTAGTTTGTTCCTGTCCTTTTATTTCCTGCAGTTGTGAGAGTGTGCAGTGAAGATAATGTACATTTTCTTCTTACCGTGGACTCTGGCTTTACAAAGATGTCAGTCACTTTCAGTGCACGTCAGAGGTTTTATTAGATGACAGAGTGCTAGGACTCCAAGAGCTTCAGGCCTAAGAAGTCTGTGGTAGGACTGGAGAATTTTCATGTTCAAGTATTTCTCTAGTGAGGGTGCCCCACCTGGGCTGCGTGAACTTTGAGTACTGTTTAGACACATCGAGTGTCTTCAATGGGTACAATAGTGCATTCATAGTGAAAAATCGCTGTCAACAATGGTGGCGCTAGTTAGTAGATCATGAGTCTGTGTTCCTCAAGAGCAGACACGCTCAGATAGGATGTGTCTGAACTGTTGACTGTCTTCACTGCTGTAGGACCCTCACCACATCCAGCATTGGTGGTTCTAAGCCCAGTTGTACAGTCATCTTTGTGGTTGTGTTAAGGATGGGGCCCTTGTTTTTCTTTTTCTTTTTCTTTTTTTTTTAATCTCATATACTTAACACCCAGCACATTTAACTGCTGATTGCCAGAACAAGCTCAATGGTAAAAGAACAGACCCATATAGGTAACTTAGCCTGTGTTTTCTTCATGCTAGCCCACCCAGCACCCTGGGGAAAGCCCAATGTGGGAGCCCATGAGCCTTATGGAATGGTCAGTCCCCTAGGCTTCCCGTATTCCTGCTAGGTGAATCCCTGTGGTCTCCAGGCATCATCTCATTGGCCTCCTAGTGACCATTAATCTCTCTGGGATCTGTAAATATGGAATTTATTCTGTTTCATACATCTGATTTCACCATCTTGTTGCACCTCGACTGACTGACACACCAACATTGAATCCTCATCTGAATCCGTAATGTCCCTGGTCAGATCTCTGCTAGAGTAGTGACTTAGGCTTTTAGTCTCTCTCTAAAGCATCACTTCTCAACCTGTGGGTCATGACCTCTTGGGGGTTGCATATCAGATATTTACATTATGATTTGTACCAGTAGCAAAATTAAGGTTATGAAGTAGCAATTTTATGGTTGGAGATCACCCCAACATGAGGAACTCTGTATTAAAGCATCACAGCATCAGGAAAATTAAGAACCACTGCTCTGAAGAGAGAAATCTGGGACTAAACTGGGGAAATTTAAATACAAATAATAAACCCCACATGATAGTAAATCACAAGATGATATATTAAGAAACATACTGGGTTTAATAGTTTATTCTAGTTAAATGCTAATGAGGCAACCGTCCTAGATTCCTTAGGTTCAGGAGACTGAGTCAGTTACAATGGACATAGGCAGAGTAGGCAGCATGGATTCCATCTGTATTACTTACTCCTGACTCCTGGCCCATGAAGCCTTCAGGCAGCTGGCTCCTGCAAACCCTAGGAAGCCTCTATCTTTTATTCGCGACTTCATTGTGTATTTACTTATTTCTTTAGTCTTTTAATAGCTCAGGATTGCCTTGACCTTGCTGTATATTGAAGACTAGCCTCTGCTTTCTGAGTGCTCAGGTTATATACATGAGCCACCCTTCTTTGTTTTAAGGAAACCCTGCTTTTTCAGATGGGCCTGCCTGCACACCTATATAACTTGTCCCACAGAATTATCTTTATTTCGCTGTACAACACACTAGCACATCCTCTACTATGGAAGGAGTCACTCTCTCTTCCACCATAGTTTGCTACATAAATACTTCTAAAAATACAGTCTCTCTGCCTCCATTCACATGATAAAAATCACATGTGGAGAAATATCTCCCAACATAGTGACTAAATTTGGAACTGATTGAGAGAGTACTAGCTTAAACAACTCTAAATCTTATAGTGTAGTAAACATATATGTTTTTAAATTAAAACTATTATTATTAAAACTAGTTTGAGTGTTTCTGCCTGTGTCCTGTGTGTGTGTGTGTGTGTGTGTGTGTGTGTGTGTGTGTGTGTGTGTGTGCACGCCACATGTGTACAGTGCTTTCGAAGGCCAGATGAGGACGTGGGATCCCCTGGGACAGGTGTGAGAGACAACTGTGTACTGCCATGTGGGTTCTGGGCTGGCGCTCTTTCTCTCTGACCCCACGTACGGTGTGTTTAATAGCTTTATTTCAGTAAATATTTAAGATGGCTATTTTCTCTACAAAATGTGTGTGGCTTTTCTTAAAATATCTGAGGACTTCATAAACATCTATTTAGCCCTTACAATACAATGAAATTTGCTCACTATTTTAATTCTTGTTTTATAGTACAGAAAATTGAGGTAGAAGGTGTTCATTTAACCTGCCACTGGTCATACACCTATTACATTGTAGAGGTATTTTCATTGTTTTTGTAGTTACTTACAGTGCAAGTTAGTCCAACATAGGTAAAGATGTCACCAACAATCCACTTACAGCAACTGGATTTCTTTGTATGCAATCTGTTGGTAAGAAAACATGGGAAGGCCTTTGGAATTGACATTATAGGTTTAGTTCTTGGCTGGAGAATTGCTATTTGCTTTCTCTGGCTGCACTATCTCCTTGAATAAATAATTTGACATTATGGCTGAGCTGTGTAGAGCCCAGAGCAGTTATCAGCAGGACTAAGGACTAGACTTGCTGAGGAACTGCCCTTATGTCGATCTTTGCCGAATCCCCATGAAATCCCATACTTTTTAAAACATTCATGTGGTATTGAGTTAACGTAGCATTTGAAAGAATTAAATGATGAAGTATTTATTGGGAAATATGCTTGCCGTATAGGAAGATAAGTTTTGAGGTCATAAGGTCATAGCAATGTCTGACATTTGAAAGTGTCATGCTAATGAATGATGGTATTTCTGTGAACCTAGTTATCAATCTTGATGAACCCTTGCAGTCATTATCTCTGCATTTTCACACACAGTGAGTGACTATGAGCTTGCTCTCTGCCATGTGTGATGTAAGACATGGAAGGTGCACAGACATGGGAAAACTGACTTTGGGATGGAAGGAACTCACGGTGATTAGTGAAAAGATGTGGCATCGTGAAGGACAGGGATTTCTGTTGGTTTTAGTTAAATTGTTTTCTACTTAGTGTTTCTGAAAGAGTACCTTTTGGTAAATGTCTGTGATCTCTAAAACATGCAGCCCTAGAAGAGTGTTCTCAAGTCTTGATCTGAAGAAAAGATGGACCACACTGAGCTTGATTGACAGATTTGAGCCACATGTGCATCAAAATCTTTGGCTGGTAGTGAGGCTGGCATCCCTGGTTAGGGGTCCAGGGTGATTAACAAAGCTCATTGAGTGCTTCTTTGCAGGTGGCCAGGCAGATAGCTGATGTGAAAACTGCATTTGGTTTATCAATGTTTTTTTTCTTTGCTTTGTACTGTGGAGCTGAAGGAAGGTGACATCTATCATCAGTTGTGTATCTTTTGCTTTCTTGTTGCCTTTCTCACCAGATGAAACCTCCTTTACCCTGGCTTCTGTTTTCTAAGAGTCTGCCAGTTGCTCAGAGCTAATTACAACTCTGAGATTGGATTTGAAGCTTTGTGGTTAATTTCAAAAGCACTTACAGAATATGACAGATCCAGGCTGACATCTATACAACAATATCCAAAAGCCCTGTCCAAAGTTTTGTTTTTCACGTGGTCACAAATAGAAAAATAAGTGATGACTAGCATGATTTCAGCAAGTTTCATTCATATGTTTTTCACATATTATAGTTTCTGAAATGGTACACCAGAAAAGAAAGGTTCTGTAGCTATTGTGAGATCTTTATTTCATACAACATGGCATTTTAAGATAGGAAATTATTAAATGAGTTCTTATGCATCCTGACATTTCACCTGTACAGATGCATTTGTGGTTTGGCTTAAACCAGTTAATATTAACAATTTATTATATTGATAATTGTCTCTGTACTCCCTTTAAGTAGTTATAGATGTGCAAATGTATTGAGTTGACACAGATAGCTAAACTGTACATGTTTTTATCTCTATTTAATCCATCTTTTACAAATTTTAAAGAAAGCTATCTAATGAATTGTATAAACTGTTCTTTCTCTTGAACACTTGAGCAGATAGACTGTTGCTTCTCAGAGGTCAGAGTTTCTCAATATTTGAGATTATATTCCTAATTTTACTTTGGATTACATTAGCATGCTTTTTAGGTCTTTGGATTTCCCTGATTTTTTTTCAAAATGGGAAATTGAAAACATGGATTATATTCTTATGTTTTCTGCCATTAAACAAAAGTAGAATGCCTGAAAAAGTTTATTTTAATCAAGTGAATATAAAACATAGAAATGTGCCTTAGTGCTAGTTGTAAGGTTTGGATTGAGTAGGTACAGCAGGATAGAGCCAAGGATGGAGTGGACTCTAAGTCAAATCAGACATTGCTCAGCCACTCCCACAAGTTCTGTGCCACCATTGCCCCAGCATATTTTGCAGACAGGACAGAATGTAGCTCAAAAGTTTTGTGGCTCAGTTGATGTTTAAGTGTCTCTTTTGTTTGCACAGTACCTTCCTGTACTAAAAACAATAGAATGTAGGGGTAAAAGGTTCTATGTGGGTTCTGGTTTATCTACAGGTTTACGTAATGAAGAAAGAATAAAATGAAGTCAAAACCACAATGATCCCCCCAATATTAAGCTACCTCTTAATGAGTATATTTGGACCCACTATATCGACCCTGTTGCTCATAGCAAAGGTTGAGTCTCTAGCAAGGCTCAGCTATCCATCCTGACATCGAAAAGAGAGCATTATAGGGAAAAGCAGACAGAGGAGTTTTATTTACTGCTCCTACAAAGTGTCTTTAGGGTACTGACTTGGTCTTCAGGATTGAGAGAAGAATCAAGTAAGAGAGCAGGAGCTACCCACAGTTAAGGAGTCCTGACCAAGTGTGGTCTGGTTATTGTCATCTCAGTTCTGGTTTGGCAGGGTGCTCCTATGAAGCCCTTATCCCTGTCACCCGCAGGTCAAACTCCCTTCTACAAGATGATCACTTCTGCTGTTAGAGAAGCCGGGCCTTCCATATAGTCAGGCCCTGAGCAGGCCCTATGAGCAGCCCACTCTGTCTACCCCCACCCTGCTGCCTGAGCCTACTGTGGTAACTTTGCATAGCTCACAAATTAGCCAAATCCCATATCCCTACCCTAAGAGGGAGTGACCCCTGTCATATAGCCTACGTCAATATGCTTTGCTTCCTCACCCCCAGATGGAATACAGGTCATATGTTGACTAAGCCTGCTTCCTAACACTGTAAGACCTCCCCTTCCTCAAAAAAACCTTTAAAAGTACAGCTTTGCTCTCACGCCATAGAGGTGGGACTGTTCCAGACCCCACAGTGTCATCAAAACCTTTTGTCTGAGTGCAATGCCATTCTTCTTACATCTGTCAACACCCTCAAGTCCAACACTGCTCCAGGGGAAGGCCTGACAGGTTTTGTTCTTCCTGGAATCCAAGGTGGCTGCCAGGGTAGGACAATGCCATATCTGTGTGCAGGTGGATGCCAGGCTTCCATTGTCTTTTCATGACTCAAATAAGGAATCAGTGCTTTTTACCTCAAATAGCTTCTAAAATTCCGTTTCAACATATTTCTATAGATAAGAGCTTTTCTGCAGGAAGAAACAGGGAATTTAGGTACCGCTGAGGACTTTTCATTCATTTTATTCATATTTACATGTTTAATTGGCCTTCAATGATTATAATTCTAGCATAATCAATTTTATGGAATTGTGTTGATGAGGTTGAAATGGAAACAAAACTATTTACTTCTATACACACACATACACAAGCACATGCGCGCGCACACACATATACATATGCATAAATAAAAATATACATAAAATATGTACATATCTCAGATGCTGAGGACAGTTAAAATCATCACTAAAGTCCACAGCAGTCAGAAACCACACCCCTCCACCTTCCTCAGAAGCAAATGAAATGCCTGTGCACTTTTCTTCACAATGTGGAAACATTCACCTTAATTTGTTATTTTTAAAAGGTATTGTTAGGTCATTCAAATGTGTGTCCTGATCCTCTAAGAACCTTTTAATGAAAATTAGTAAAACTCATTAGAATGATAATTAGATTGTCAATACGGGTACAGTACAGCAATTACCATTCCTTATTGGGTATTAACATTAATCACAATTACCTAAAATGCATATTTTGCTTGAATTAGTGTGCTGTTTATATCTGTTGCCCTTTATTTGAGGGAAAAATTCCTGATCTACATTGTCCAAAGACATGGTTTTAGAATTTGTCTGAATGGACTCTCTAAATCAGTACTTCCTGTTTAAATCTGAATGTCAGTGGCCTTGAAGTCCTAACTGAAGAGCCTTGTGGTGCCTCATATTTTGCTTTCAAAGCTCTTTTAAAAATCCATACGATTGTTTGATCTCAAAAGTTAAAAATATAAAAGTGAGCCTAAAATTAACTTCTAGCCTAGGAAGCAGAATACTTAGAAAGTATTCTGTTTAGAAAATACTATGTTTGTAAGAGAAGACACATTTGAATATCACAGATTAAAATGATAGGACTGATCCTTTTCAATATACCTCTGCCTCTCATCTGGCTTTCATGGCATATGGCAGAATTCAATGCCAATGGAAAAGATGCAGATAGGACACAGTGCGAAGGCTGAGGATGAATAGGCCTCCAAGGGAGCTGGCCTTTCTCTCATCTGATAAGCTGTTTCCCGTCTGTTTGGTTTGATTTTGTCCTTGTCCCTGCAGACCATGGCATATCAAAAGCTTCTTTGCTGATAGTAATAATCTGTCTGCTGCATTTGAGGGGATGACTTTGTAAAGACAACTCCTAAACTTATTCTGTGATTTTTGCATTGGTTTTCATTTAACCCAAAATCATACAGTTCTGTCATTGTTTTAGTATTGATCCTACAATGTCTTCATATACACGTGGATGTCTAATGATGACTTTTGAAACTAAAAACTGGCATTGTACAGTGAGCTTGAGCTCACTTCAGAGACTGAAGGCTCGGTGGCCAGGCTGCTGTGTTAAAACCGTAAAAATCATCTTTAAGGTGTTATTGTTATTATTATTATTATTATTATTATTATTATTATTATTTTAAAGGTGCAACCCAATAGACATAGGGGTATGTGAATTTTATATACATCTGTCACATTACATATATAAGTTATTTTCACATATACATTTAAAATAAAGCCATTTAAGTGACCCTCTCTGCTTTGTCATAAGCAGAATTGAGCTTCACATTTCTTCATAGGTATTGGAATTGGAATTTTTAGAGGCAAACAGCAGACTCAGGCAGCCCCAATAGAGGTGGCTCAGCAACCCATCTCCAGCATGCCAATTAAAGAGCCCATGATGATTGATGGTGAAAGGAGATAGGAAGATTTATTTTTTCAGTGCACCCCATCGGGAAGAAAGCAGATAAAGGGGTCCAGTGACCTCATATTCATTTTCCAGGTACTGACATGCACTTTTGGTTTAAGTAGAGAAAGACTTGGGGCAAGGGACAAAGAAGTCTGTGGAGCTATGATGTCCTGGTGAAATAGATGTCTAGTTTTCCATTGCTTGCCTCACTTCTGCCTCTTCAAGGCCATCCTGAGGAATGACCTGGTTTGAAGCTGACTCTTACAAAAATGTTATTGCTGCTCTAGCAAGTGGCCTGGACTTCCCATCCTGGATGATTACCCCCATTTGGATGAAGTCTGTTGTGCATGCTCATTGTTTGGACATTGTTTGAACCCATGTCACAAAGATGTTTATCAGTCATTTGGCTCTGTTTTTCTGGGACTTCAACATCAACTCAGGAGAGGTTAATAATGCAAAGGCAGAGCTAAAGAGGACAGTGGGGTATCCTCCTTCAGTTGCTTATATGGGCTAGATGTTTTTTAGTGTTCAATATGGGTTTCATGTTTGCTTCCCCTTCATCCCAGTCCTTGTGATCACCATCAAAAGAATCCTCACAAGATACTCAGGGCATAGTGTATATCGTAGATTATAGTGAAGCACTCTCAAGGGGTGAGGGTTGGTAAAGGCCAGAGAGGTCATTGTGCCAGCCTACATTTTAGGCAGCCTTTATACTGTTTGCATTTATTTTTTTGAGACCAGATCTCCCTGTATAGTCCATCCTGGCCTCTCTCATAGCAATATTCCCTCTTCAGTCTTTTAGAATTCTCTTTTATACTATTTCCTGTCCAAGTGATTATCAGGCCCATTGGAAATGAGCTGTTGTTATGGGACATACCCATATATCCAGCTATAGTGGGAAGGAATAGTGCTATGTCCTTGCTCTTTACTTGAGAGCCCTTGGCTGGATAGGAATGATAAGGTACCAGCTCCATCCACCCTTCTGCAAAATCACAAAGTTACTTAAAATATCAGGAGACTTTATTTTGCAGTTCTTTATTTTTCTGTTTTGTAACTGAATTAGTTGGTTCTTGCACATAAATATCGTAGATTACTATGTGGCATCACAATATTAAAAGGTTGGACAAGCCTTGGACATTCCAGCTAGTTTAGAATGTCATGTCTCCACTCAAGGCCAGAGATGAGACTCTGTTCCCTTTCTTCTGGCCAGGAATTGGAGTCCTAGAGTTTTCCTTCTGTTTTCACAAGCTGCTGATATGAAGAAGGGGTTCCTCCCCGGTGGCTTTCAAGACTGTTAATACTGAGGCAGGTACACTACAGCCTGTGCTACCCATTCCAGAATTATGTTTTCTTTCTTTGGAAATGAGCTGTTGTTACAGGACATCCACATACATCCAGCTGTACAGATGGAGACTGGCTAACAATAAAATATTCACACTTTATTAGATAGGGATTTTATTAGTCTTAGTGCAATTTCCCTATGGCATTCACTGGTAGATTACTGGCTTTTAAAATGTCACTTGACTGGAATGGAAGTTAATTAGAGGCCTGCGATGTCTAGAAGGCATGTCAATTTCTATAAGTAATGACCTTCAGGTCTTCTGTCACTAGAAAGAGCAGCAAGTGAGTGTGCTGGTTATAACCTAGACTTTCTTAAAGTCAGTGTTTGGAACTTTTATGAAACTTGATTAAAGTTTCATTTATTTCTTTATGAATAAAGATATAAGAGTAGTGTATTTTTCATGGGTTCTTATTTTTTTCAAGCAGAGAAAATAAAATTTAGCAACTTTTGTACTTCAACTCCTTAAAATATGTCTTTTTTTTATTCATTTAACTTGCTGTCTTCAGGTTTCTAAAGATTTTCAGACTTTCACAACAAATGTACTTTACTTTATAAAATTCTGTATTTAAATTGTGTGTGTGTGTGTGTGTGTGTGTGTGTGTGTGTGTGTGTGTGTGTGTGTATGCAGGCATCCACATTCCAGATGCTCATGAGGAAATCAAAGGATCAAGGAGCTGAGTCTCTCTTATATTTATTATATATTACATAATTATTGGTAATACTTCTGTAATAGCTTAGAAAAATGAGCAGTTTATAGTATTAAATTTAAAGGACAGAAACTAACGTGTTAGAGTCAAGAGTGGCCATGGAATGTGTGTATTAGTTCATGTAGAAAGAGCAAACACCAGAGAATATTTCTTAGGGACTGTAACATAAATTACAAAACCACTGGATATCTTATAATCTCCTAAAGTCTAATCTGTTATTTGTCTCTTAAGAAGGGAATTTAATACATTTGTATTTATTGTACTTGCTATTAAGTTTGTGCTATTTCTGCCCCTATATTTCAACTTAAAAGTACCCAAGGGAAATAAGGCATCCTCACACTTCCCCCTTACTTCATCATACTACAGGCAAGTGAAATGAAACCATTTCCACATGTGTGCATTCTGAGTTTACAGTATTTCAAATAATCTTTGAAACAGATAAGAATACACTCAGCATATAGGAAATCTAAACATGCTATTATAAATGTGCCAATTTGCCGGGCGGTGGTGGCGCACGCCTTTAATCCCAGCACTCGGGAGGCAGAGGCAGGCAGATCTCTGTGAGTTCGAAGCCAGCCTGGGCTACCAAGTGAGTTCCAGGAAAGGCACAAAGCTACACAGAGAAACCTTGTCTCGAAAAACCAAAATAAATGAATAAATAAATAAATAAATAAATAAATAAATGTGCCAATTTGGTTACCATATAATCATTAATATTTCAACGTCACTCTCTTTCTACTGACTGAAATATTTGGTTGTGTTAGGAAAGGATTATACTCCAGTCAATATATTGTCTTCATTTCATTAAAATATTTTACATAAGAATTGAAATGTAAGTCCTTGAAGAAAGCCCCTGTTCCTGATGAAAACAAGAGAGGTAGGTCAACTCCATGGTATTCAAGAACAGTAGATAATCCAGTGCGGTGCCATCAACTTTAGTAGGTTAGATTGCTAACTAATTTAGAATTTATGAATCATAAATAAGCACTGTCTATTGCTTTTCATGCCCCGTAATTCATTATAATATAAAGCTCACAGATAGTGTGTTACATTATAATTCCGTGTTCCTCTGGTCATGGCAGCATGTGTCTAAGATTTACTGTTTCTTTTTCAGCGCCTGGCTATGGAAGCCGAGAAGGTCCAAGCAGCCCACCAGTGGAGGGAGGATTTTGCAGTAAGGACCTTTTTTATAATCACTTCATTTAAGTTGACCAGTGTTTTTGTTTGCATAGTTTTGATCACATTGCAATATATTCAGTGATGGATGGAATTTTCCAGTGTCATAGGAATTTGACCCCAAACTGCCAAAGTCTATTCTCTTTAGAGTGACCAGGACCAATTAAATTAGTTAGAATATTCCTGGTCATATTTATGTACAAGAAAAGAAAGACAAAATATATTATCTCACATTCTTAAGGACATTTGAAAGTATAGTAAAGCAGCCTTGAATCATACTCTGTGAATAATATTCATAGTTATTTTGAAAACCACATTGCATTTAACTGGTTTTGTAAGAAAATACATATACTTTGTCACTGTCTTGTTGGGTGAAGTGACTGAAGGGAGCATGTGAGTATCAAGTGGTTCCGGTTTGCTTTGTTTGAGTTTGGCTTCCCACGACACTCTGAACTACTTTTGGAATTGCCAGCTGGCTTTAGATTTCACGTTTTCTCTTTTATTTGATAAGCTTGTTTTGTGTTCTAAGGGATGCTGGGTTAATTATTACAACATTGCAGAAAGCCTCTTTGTAATTACCCATCTACTCTGATAGCCAACGAAAA
>CABHPR010137099.1:0-41175 GCA_902168415.1 Peromyscus melanophrys | reverse complement strand
TTTTTTTTTTTCATCTGTCTTTACTGCATATCTCTATCTTTTTCTGATCACATGAGCATTTAAACTGCTAAGTAGGCATGGCTAGGACTACAGTGGTGGCTTTGGTGACTGGCTCTGCCCCAATCCTTGGTTCCTTGAGAAGCTAGTCTCATGGTGGAGGCACATTTACCACCAGCTCTGAAAGCCATGTTTACTGCTCCAACTGTGACAAGTTTTTGGGTCCATGCTGCCACTGAATAGCATGCAGCCTGCTGCCCACAAATGCCATTCAAGTGCTCTGTAGCAGGACCTCCCAAAAGAGCCAGCTGTGCTGTCAGCAAGAACTTGGAAGCCGCGTCTTAAAGGAGCTATGCGTCTACTTGCCACTAGCAAACAGAATCCACTCAAGAAAATGTTGCTACAAAGAAGCAGTTCTTGGCTGTTCTTTTGTGTGTTTAGAATCCTTTTTTTTTTTTTTTTTTTAAAGCTTTCTCGGGTTTTATGTGGAAATTCTTGTCAAACATTTGGGGGCCACATGTAGCAAGAGGCTTTTATGTGTCCTGCTCCATCCCACAGCAGGCTTCCAAATAATCACTCCCAACCTCCCAAAAGAGCCAGCTGTTTCTGTCATTTCTCACATTTTTTGCAAGTTGCCTGCTTGCACTTCCTGCTTACTCAGATAATATTATTTCCTTCTTGGGTCTCTGATGGAGTTGAAGACTTTGTTATCAGATTCAGAAAAGAAATTCACTAAAGAGGTGTAAAGTGTATAAGGTTGAGAGATATTAAAAGATTGTTTTGGTAATGCAAGTTAGAATAGAAAGTGAATTAGGTACAACCTCTTGGACTCACCAAGATAAATAATGGAATATTTTCTCTGAATTTGTAAAATGTTAATGGACTAGACATTGTTGATGTGTTTATTGCCTGTATATATTGTATATAGTTATTGTACTTATTGTATATAGTTCCTCTTGTATTAGTAATAAAAGACAAAAAAGGGGAAATGTGGTAATATTTTGTTTGTTCTTTAACACAGATCAGAGGGCAGAGCTAGCCACTAGATAACCATACAGGGCAGACAGTAGTGGCACACACCTTTAATCCTAGTACTTAGGAGGAGGAAGCAGGAAGACCAGGAGTTGAAGGCCATCCTGGGCTACACAAGATTGATCCAGTCTAAAAGAGAAACAGAGCCAGGCAGTGGTGGCACACATCTTTGATCCTAGCACTTGGGATCTCATGCCTTTAATCCTAGCACTAGGGAGGTAGAGACAGGAAGGGATATGGCTGGGTGGAGAGAGGAATATAAGGCAGGAGGAGACAGGAACTCAGTCTCAGGCTGAGGAGTTGTCGAGGTAAAAGGTGGTAGCTGTGGCTTGCTCTTTTGTCTCTCTGATCTTTCAGCATTTACAGCTATATCTGACTCCATGTTTTTATTATTAAGACCAATTAGAATGCGTGCTACAGAGATCCGCCTCCCCCTGCCTCCCACATGCTGGAATGGAAGGCATGAGCCACCATGCCCATCAGCCTGCATTCTTACACACCCTGGGGCCACCTGCCCGAGGATGGCACCACCCACAGTGGGCTGGGCCCCCATCACAACAATCGTTAATTAAGAAAATACCCCACAAGCTTGCCTAGAGGCCAGTCTTGTGGAGGAATTTTCTCAGTCGTGGTTCCCTCTTCTCAAATGACTCTAGCTTGTGTCAAGTTGACAAAAAACATAGCCAGGACAAGTAGATTTGACACAGTAGGGCTGCAATGAACAGTCCTGGAGAATGCTGGCAGATGTCTGCTGGTCAAACAGGGCCACTGTGCCCTTCTCCTAGTGGCCTGGGAGTGGGGGTGCTCTTGCTTGGTTCTTATTTAATTATCTAACAGAATATCACACTTTTTCATTTTCAGTTTTCTACAAACTTTAACTCTCTCCCTTACATCTCTCAATTTTTTTTTTTTTTTTTGCTAGATAGTTATGTCAACATCGTACAAGTTCCAGATACTGGGAAGCAGAACTCACCCTGAACAACGGAAGTGGGTTTCCAGTTGTCTTAGTTTGCTGTCTGTTCCTGTAATGAGCACTATGACAAAGAGCAACCCGAAGGGAAAGGGTTCATTTGGCTTACGATCACAGTCCATCGCTGAGGCAAGTCAGGGCAGGAAGTCAAGCAGGAGCAGAGGCAGGAAGTATGGAGGCATGCTGCTTGCTGACTTGTTCCTTAGCTTCTGCTCAGCTGCCATTCTCATCCAGCCCAGGCTCCAGCTGCCTAGAGACATTCCTGTCCACAGTAGGCTGCTCCTCCAACATCAGTTAGCATGCCCACAGGTCAGGCTGATGGAGTCCACTCTCTGCTTGGGGCTCCCTCTTCACGGGTGTGTCAAGGTAACAGCCACAATTAGCCCTTGCACCAGCAGGCCCTAGAAATGAAATACACTGCATAATAGTCACTCAGATAACCCACTGTGATACAGCAGGGAAATTAGACTTCTCAGCATGGGAGTCGTCCCTGACAGAAAGCCTAAAAGTCAAATTTCTGTGACGTCATGCTTCTGCACGGCCTTAGGCTCGGTTTTTTATAGTCAGGGCTTAATGCACAAAATGGGTTATTTTAAGCAGAAGAGAATTCAGTACAGGAAATGAGTTAGTAGTTTGTCATTGGAAGGACCAAGGGAGTTGATTCTGGACTGTACCTCCAGACAGACCAAACAGGGGCTACTGAGCTCAGGTGCACACTACCATGCCAGCTAAGCAAGGGTCTGCATCCTCAGCTGTCTTCCCCTCTCCTGCCTCTTACCTCCAGGAATCGAGGGACTGACACACTCTGAGTCCCTGACCTTATTCCCAACAAAAATAGCAAATAGAGTAAGAAGATGGTCCCTGACTAACACAGGTAATACATAATATAAGTACTCCTACTCATGTATGTAAGTGCTGACATACTAAAGTCCTGCTCATACATGTAAGTGGCAGAGCCTAAATTGCATGCAAGGTCCTGGCTGTAAGCCAAACCTGGAAAAGAAGATGAATTTTGTCTTCCCTCCCGATCTGGCGAGTGCTTTCCAGTGAGGAACCACGCTAAGGAGCTGTGGTAGTTTGAATGAGAACGTCCCCATAGGCTCAGCTGTTAGACTTCTTCAGTAGGTAGTGCTGTCTGGGTAGGGACAGGAGGTGTGGTTTTTTGAGGGGAAGTATGTCACTTGGGCTGGGCTTTGAAATTTTAGAGCCACACACCATTCCCAGTTCTCTGTGTCTGCTTCACGCTTGTGGTTTAAGATGTGAGCTCTCAGCTTGCTGCCGGAGCTACTATGTCTGCCCGCTGCCCATGCTTCCCCACAGTAATAGTGATGGACACTTATCCCTCTGGGACAGTAAGGCCAAATACACCCTCTGTAGCTAGAGTTTTTCTGGTCCTGCCTGGCCCACAGTCAGGACAAATCTCTCTAACCCGCCAGTCCCACAGCAGCTCAGACCCAACCAAGTAAACACAGAGACTTATATTGCTTATAAACTGTATGGCCGCGGCAGGCTTCTTGTTATCTAGTTCTTCTATCTTAAATTAATCCATTTCTATAAATCTATACCTTGCCACATGGCTTGTGGCTTACCGGCATCTTCACATGCTGCTTGTCATGGTGGCGGCTGGCAGTGTCTCTCTGCCTCAGCCTTCCACTTCCCAGAATTCTCTTCTCTGTTAGTCCTGCCTATCTATCTGCCTGGCCAATGGCCAATCAGTGTTTTATTTATTGACCAATCAGAGCAATTTGACATACAGACCATCCCACAGCAACCCTCCCTTCTGCAAGTTGCCTTGGTCAGGGTGTTTTGTCACAGCAATAGAAAAGGAACTAATGTGGAACCCAAGATGAAACTCAAGTCTGAAATTTTTCTGTATTCATGGCAGGCTGCTAAAGTTCCTTCAAGATTTGATAGGCTGCGTATGATCAGGATCCTGAACAGGAACCAGGCTGGCATTCCTAGGGACAGATATAGACAAGGGAAGTGTACCTTCTGCTGCTGTCTCCATAGGAAGAAGTCCTTTCCAGGTCATGTGCAGGAGTGCAAAGCTCAAAGCAACTTGACCCTGAGTTCAGACTCAGGTTCTGTCCAGTTAGTCTGGAGGCCTTCAAAACAATCTCTATGCCTAAGAAATGGGGGAGGAACACACACATACATACATAAATGCTATGTTTGGAAACGGCCTAGA
Organism: Peromyscus melanophrys; assembly: GCA_902168415.1. Lineage (NCBI taxonomy): Eukaryota > Metazoa > Chordata > Mammalia > Rodentia > Cricetidae > Peromyscus > Peromyscus melanophrys. Next base: position 36,988 of record CABHPR010137099.1, on the reverse strand, counting down.
ATAGATACATAGATCAATTTTTAAAAAGGAAAAACAAAACAGAGCTTCTCATTGGGAATTGAGATGTTTGATATAGCTTAGCCAGAAGGAAAGAAATGTGAAGAATAGAAACAGTTATCTGTGTCTCAGATAGAGCTGCATCTCTGTAGACTCTGCTCATTTTAGAAAAGTCAAAAGCTTGTTTTCCAAAGAGAGATTTGAACTGCCATTGTCTGTGTACACCAGCCTCATTGTGTGTCGTTGAAGGCAAAGTGTCCGAGAGCCGCATAGGTAAGGAAGGAGGAGTTCTCTGCTTTGCCATGAACTTCAGCACAAGCCTTACGGACGGACAGATACTTGGTGACGGAGAACATGAGCATGACCGAGAACATGGTGATAAGAACATGAACGGTTCTCGGCTTCCTGGAGGCAGGAAAGGGTCACACTCTGCGGGAGCAATACTGCCTCCTCCTGGAAGCCCAGTGACTAACACATGTCAGCTCCGGAGGGCTGAAAAAGAAGAAAGGGAGAGCAGACGCTGTGCAGTGACCAAGAGGGCAGGCAGGTTTCTGGTCAGGTAGAGGGCACCTCTGTAGTGACAATCTTGAATGCAGGAGTGGGGAAGTCAAGAACTTGAAAGGATCGGGGAAGTGGGCGTGGATGGGGATGGAAATAGAACTGTTGGCAAAGATATGAAAGTTGTGTCCACCAACTGAAGAAGCAGGAAATTTGGACCGCATGTATTTCTTTTTTTTTTTTTTTTTTTTTCTTTTTTTTTTTTTTTGGTTTTTCGAGACAGGGTTTCTCTGTAGCTTTGCGCCTTTCCTGGAACTCACTTGGTAGCCCAGACTGGCCTCGAACTCACAGAGATCCGCCTGGTTCTGCCTCCCGAGTGCTGGGATTAAAGGTGTGCGCCACCACCGCCCGGCTGGACTGCATGTATTTCTAAGAGGCGACATTAAGGAAACAGGAAGGTGGAGAGTCCACTGTGTGGCTGCCGTATGACAGCCATCTGGCAGGGGGCTGAACTTGTCATCCCTCCGTAGGTAATGGCTTGTCTGTCTCCTTGGGCACTCCAGGGCCTAGGTTTTGCTATTGAAGTTCTCTTCTTCCCATGTTATTCCCATCCTGGACCCGTTCCCAAGTGCATACACATGTGCCAATCTCTCTTTTGTTTGACCTTGAAGAAGTTACTTAGGTTCTGTAGTGATTCAAAAATTACTTCAAAGACTGGGGATTGGTAGGCAAAGGATTAGCACTGTGACTCCATTGCTGGTTAACAGTGATGGTGTGAGGGATAAGGGTTAAGCTCCAAGGCAAAGGCAGAAGGGGACTCAGCGATCCTGCCGAATCATCTTCCAATTTACAACCCAACTGGTCCCTCCATCTATTTCCCTGCCAATTAATTCTCAACTGCTTCTACTCCCGCTCCTGGTCCCTAACTAGAAGTGGGTGCTGGCTCTGAGTCTGGACCTGGAAAGATCCTGGAGCCATGTCTTTAGTGCCACGCCTAGTTTCCAGGAACAAGCTCTAGTTGGAGGAGCCTGTGACTCTTCACCTCTATCTTGGACATCATCTGTGACCATCATCAAAATACTAAAGGGAACTCAACAGGGCACAGATGCATAATTTCCCATTGTCAAAATCAGCAAAGGTACCCCACCACCACATACACACCCACAGCCTTTTCTGTCAAGGATCAGCCTTTCAGTTTTGAACTTGAATGGCCCCTGAGTACCCTGTTTCCGTGGACCTTGGGGAAATCCACCCTAACTCAGAATACAGACTGTAAGGAGTGCTGATAAGGAATTCTAACCCAGAGATTTGCATTTGTTTCATTGGCTCGCCTGCTCCTTCCTTTCCTTTCCTCATCATTTGAAACAAGGCAGGATCTCATTCTGTAGTTCAGACTAGTCTCCGACTGTGACTATTCTCCTGCCTCAGTGCCTTGAGTACTGAGACTGTAGGTGCATGTTTCACCACCCCCAGTGGTCTGAGTTTTTCTGTTCATTAGAACAAACAACATGAGGTGTGGGGGAAAAAAAACAGTTCAGAAATACGAATGGGGGAGAGGAAAGAGGAAGGAAGGAGGGAATTTGGATTGGAAATAGGGTGGGGATGTATCTAGTAAGACAGAAATGCATTTGGGACATTTGATTTTGAAGGCCACTCCAGGACTGTTTATAGGATAATTTGAAAGAAAGAATTCAAGAAACCCAAAAGTGAGCATTTAGGAATTCAGATGAATTCGGACGAAGCAAGGGGGCCTGAAACTCTGAGAACTTGCATACTGCAATGTGACCACACTGGGACTGGACCAGACTGATTCACTGACTCAAGTCCAGTTACTTTGGCACTGCTGATGTGTAAAGGTGGGGGCTGCCCTGTGCATGGCAAAGTGTTTGGTTTGTAGTACTCCCATCCCAGACTCAATCACCCAAATATGTCCCCAGGCATTTCTAAGTGTCCCCCCCGTAGACCAAGTCATCTGCAGTTGGCAATAATTTTTAAAGATAAGCCTGGGAATCTGGGATGAGTTGTAGGCAAATTGGGGGCGGGGCTGCTGCCTCTGGAACCTGGAAAGTTGCTAGTTCCTTTTGGGTTTTACATGGTTCTTCTAAGGTGTCTTCAGAAGTGACACACATATCTTTCTTGGAATCTTCTCTGGTTCCTGCATACCACCATTATCAATACGGGCTCCCCTTAGCCTTTCTTTGCCTAGGCTGTTTGAGCAGACCTCAGTCTACCTCTGTCACCTTCCTTCCCTGTCATCAATATACTGATGATGTTTAGTGGTCACCTACTACTCCATGACCACACGAGGTCTTCTTCAGACCACCTGAAAGACAGGAGACCTTCTGGGTAGGCGCCAGTGACCCCTTCCACTCTGAAAAACGGCACCCCGCTTTCTTTTGACCAACAGCCTTGGGGAACATTGTTGCTTAGAATGTTCCCAAAGCAGGTGGTCATCTGGGTCCTCACTGAGTTTCTGCCTCACTCTAAGATGTATTTTGCCAAGTCAATGATTGGGAACAGGCCTACAGAGGTAACTGCTCTTTCTCTCTCCATCTCTCTCTGTAGCACCATGCTGCTTACTAACTCTAAGGTTAAAATATCTTCTCTCGGATGCCTGCATGGAGAGCAAGAGGGACATATTTCTTAGGACTTTGATGCTAAAAGTCCTTGGCATAGGTAGATAGAGCGTGAGGTACAACAGACATGCGGCGGTCTCAGGAGATGTCGGAGGCAGAATTCATTCATTCTGTAACCACTGACTTCCAGGTACTGGACCAAGTGCTCAGGTTGAGAGAGCGCAATCCTGTCTAAGGGAGGATTTACTGTCAAGCAAAGAAAACCGAGCAAAGCAGAGTAACAGGGATGCTCGGGAGCTACAGAACGCACTGGAGAGGGAAACAAGATTCTCAGCGGCACCTGAAGCTAAGCAATAAGACGTCAATGGAAAACATTGCAACAGATGCTTCTGGTTATAGACTTTTGAGCCCAGTCAATCCTAACGTAATGAAAAATCAAACAACCAGAGGTCGTGTTCTTCCGCATGTGATGGGGGCAAAAATGGGAACATTTAGAAAACATCACTCCAAAAAACAATCTGGTTGTATCGTTGGAGGGAGGGGATGAAGGAACATATTAAATGGCATCACAAGGAGACAGTGTCAAACTGAGGAAATTCCGGAGGGCAAAGAAGCGGCTTGCCAGAGACGAATCAATGCACTAGCAGTACCACTACAACCAACGATAAGGAGGAGAAGATAAGGAATGCCAGAGGTTAACAGACTTAACTGCCACGCCAGTTAAGTGTACTGCAGAGATAAGGTTTAGATTTTTATCCAAACAAACCACTATCAGAGAGACATACAGGGACAATTACTAAACTTGCCCATGGATGGGATATTAGATGTATTATCAACTTTTGTGAACTAATAATGACTCCTTATTTTAGATAGAAGAAGAAGACCACAATGAGATGGCATGATGCTTGTTTTAAGTAAAGTATTCTAGATATAATTAAATAATGAGTGAAAAGGGAAAAAATGAAGTATAGGAAGCAGGTCTTTCTTTTTATCATTATTCAATCAGCAAGGGACCCCATTTATTTTAAGGGGCTGGCACAGAGGGAGACCTGAAGAAACCAGGTTTCAGTGATGTAGATTATTGCAGACAAACCCTTGTAGAGAGGAAGCGGAGAACCACATAGGATCTAGGGCTTTGTGTCAGAGCAGCATTGGCATCTCCTGGATTTTATCTTTATTTTTTCTTTCTGGATTTTAATAAATCTGAGACCCGTGTCAGACCCACTACATCCAAAATTATATTTTAACAAAATTCTTTGGTAATGCACATGCTCACGAAAGTTTGAAAAACGCTGTTCTGAGTCACGCACGTCTGTTAATAAAGTTGCTTCCTTTTCCAGCTCGGAAATCTCTCGGTGACCAAATTTAAGATTTCACGCAGGGTCCCCGGAGAGCAGAGAGCCATGCATTAATCTGTGGCAACACCTACACCACCTCCCTTACTAATGGCTGCTCCACCATCCATTCCTGGACCCCAGCCACACAACATCCTCCCTGCCATGCCTCCTAATTGGTAATCTGCCACCCATGACCTTGGCCAGATGGTGTACTGCCTTGGGACCCCTGGCCTCATCAGCTGATTCCACACTCAGGCAGAGCCATATTACAAAGAGAGGCTAGTGCCTGAAGCATCCATAGAGATGGATGGGCCCCCAAAGATTGTGGCATGCAATTAAAGGGAAAGAACTCTATTAAGAATTTTCATGAGAGGCCAAGGCCCTCTATAGATAGGGGTCACTAGCCCTACCATTAATCTAGTCTTGCTTTGTCTCCCAAATAGAAAATATTTTACATATGAAGAAGTATGAGGAGGACAGGGGGGCAGCTCTGGAGCACTTTAAAGCCATGCGCAGGAGTACAAGTTTCTGCTGTGCTCCATCTTCCTATGGCAGGCAGGAAGGAAGAAGGTGTGGTTCCATTGGTATAATCTTCCCTTTTGTGCAGAGCCGATTTGGGAGCAGCCTCTAGGCCCTCCTCATGATTAACTTTTGTTCATGCATGCGGCTGTAATGAATATTGATTCTGGTGACGGCACTGATTGAGTCTGAGGAATTTCACACTTAATGTCTCAGTCAAGATGGGACAGGTGGTGGCATCACTTCCCTTCTGGAGGGGGGGGGGGCTGGCAACCACATCCCAGCCTCTTGGGTGGGGTGTCTCGGGATAAAGTGTTTCCATATTCCTCAGGATTTGCCACCAGCTGCTTGAGGATCCAGAGGGTGGAGCTGAGGAGTGGGAGACTGGATGGGGACACAGTTTCGGGTGTGCACTGAGGCCGAATTGCTTGAGTTCAAATCACAGTTTTTCCAGCTGCATTGCACTGAACTTGCCCACTGTGTGCCTCGGCTTCCTGTATGTAGAATGGGCAGTCGTTGAGACGGTACATATGAAACACTCAGCGCTGTGCCTGGCACAGAGTGAGGGCTCTAATGTCACGGCCTGTGGCCTGTGACAATATATACTGTGTTCTAGCACTAGTTCTCACAACAGTTGAGTGCCTTGTAATTCAACCCTGATGCCACCCACATAGGGTAAGGGCAAAGTTCTCTGAGTCTGACCCTGTCTGAAGTTAGTGTGAGGACCCACAGCCACGGCCTCTAGGAGATTCTCCTTACTTCTAACACCTGGGACTGTGTCTTCCCAGGATTTCTATATTTCAAACCAAGACAACATACTGGTCTTATCGTTTTCCAGAACAATTCACAGAATTCACTGAAAGTGCTTTGTAGCTAAAGTCTTGTTGTGTTAAATAAAAATTAGAGCCAGCCATTGTTTTAGAATAATCCTGGCACTAGGCCACCCACAGAGCAGACTAACAGTCACAGTGAAGTCACTCATGATCATGAAGTTCCATGTGGTCACCACACTGAGGTTAGGCTGTTTAACTGACCCTCGGGGGATATTAGGGAGAAATAGCAGCCATATTTCCCAAACAACCAGTTTCAACTGGAATGATAATGAAGCTCCCCTTGCCTTAGTCCTTAGTACAAAATGTATCCTAGTCAGACCTGGTGATTCAGGCAGGTAACATTAGCACTTGGAAGGCAAAGGCAAGAGGATTTTGAGTTCAAGATCAACCTGGGTTATATAGCAAGATCCTGTCTCAAAAAACAAACACACACACACACACACACACACACACACACACACACACACACACACACACGCACGAACACACTTGTGTGTGCTTGCACATGCTCTAGCTTGACACTACTGCCTCAGTTTCTTTTCTCACAGGGGAAGTAACTAACAGCTGACAGTTTTCTGGAGTTTCATTCTCCTACAGCCTTCTCTGTGTACAAAACCAACCTCTTGAGTTTGGCCCATTGGAACACTCATTCTATCCTACGAAGTGTTGTCTGATTCTAGAATTGAAAGTAAAGTCTATTAAGATTTCTGAATTGTTGTACATTGGTCCTTTGACATGGATGAAAAGCTTTAATTCCCCAACAGTCAAATGGAAGGACACAGCTCCAAAGGACTCGTGGTTCCTCTCTCTCCTGGGAGGCAGGGGCGTCAAACTCCCTGCACTCCAGTCTCTCCACAGACAGCAAGCTCCCTTGAACTGCAGTATCCAGAGTTCTTACCCAGGCTTCCATTACATAGCTGTGATTGACTGAGTCATTGACCGCAGGATTGAACTTCGTCTGGTACCCCTGCTCTCCTCAGAGGTAAGGATGTGGGGTTGGAAAGTTTGGGGCTTCTGGCTTGACTTGTCCCTCACTTGGGGTCATCAAAGATCCCGTCCTGAGCCGTCTCATTAGTATAAACTAAGATAGGATCTTATGATCCTAGGCTCTCATGAAAACAAAAGACAGGCTTAACCACTTAGTCTGTGTGGGGATTGGTACAGGGTATTAGGGAGACAGCTTAGCAGTGAAGAGCCTGTACTACTTTTACAGAGGTCCAGAATTCAGACCCAGCACCCGTACAGCACAGCTCAAAACCAACTGCGGGGGATCTGATACTATCCTTGGACCTCTGCAGGCACTGCACTCATGTGCTGAAAAACCACAGAGAGAGAGAGAGAGAGAGAGAGAGAGAGAGAGAGAGAGAGAGAGAGAGAGAGAGAGAGAGAGAGAGACTGAGACTTAGTCAGGGTTTCTGCTAGTGTGATAAAATACCATGACCAAAAGCAGCTTGGGGTGGGAAGGGCTTATTCCACTTCTACCTCCACACAGCATCTATCATCAAAGAGAGTTGGGGCAGGAACTCTGGAGACGGCAGAAACTGGAACAGAGGCCATGGAGGAATCTTGCTTACTGGCTCGCTCCTCATGGCTTGCTCAGCCTGCTTTATTATACAGTGCCTGTGTAGGAATCGCACCACCCACAGTGGGCTAGGTTGTCCCACATCAGTCATTAATTAAGAAAATGCCCCATAGGCCAATCTGGTAGGGACACTTTCTCAACTGAAGTTCCCTTTTCTCAAATGACTCTAGCCTGTGCCAATTTGACAAAAAGCTAACCACCACACACACAAAATTAAAAATAAAATCTTTAAAAAAATACAAAACAACAACAACAAAAAACTTCTGCCAGTTACCTGGGGGCAGAACACTGTTGCATTACAAATCCACAAACATGCCGGGCCTTTATCTTGAGTCGGGTTCTGTCTTAAGCACCAGAGATGTAAGAAGAGGAATTTATCTTTTCAGTGGTTTTCTTTAAACTCTTTTAAGACCCTCATTTCAGGAGGACTCCAGCGCTATTCCCAGGAGAAATGCCACCCATCAGTTTCCACTAGGTTATACCCAATTGCACTTCCCACAGCTAGCCATTTTTTTTTGAGATCCTAAGACAAAAAACAGAGTTTCCCCTGGGTCTTTTGGTCTTCAGTCTAAAGTCTTCTCTGTCACGTAAAACTATGAGCCAACATATTTGTTGCACTTTTTGTTAACCTGACTTTGGGGACAGGTGTGTTGGCCCTTCTGACCTTGTGAAGAGGGGGCACAGCACCCCTCTGCATGCACAGTGCCCTCTTCAGAGTCCCAGTGTTCTTTAAGTGCATCGCTGCACCCAGCTCACCCTCAGCAAGAGAGCACGCACTGTGGATGTCACTTTCGTTTAGCGAGGAAGGTTTGTGGAAACTAATTCCGCTAAGTCGAAAATTTCTTTTGTAGCCAAGAGTTGAAGAAGGCATCTCTTCTGTAAAGGCAGTGAATTCGCATTCCTAGTTCCCTTCAGGGACAAAGGAGGGAAGTGGAGTGGGCAAATGAATTCAGCTCACTGTGATTATGCTGCAGACTACATTCCCTGGGGACCAGCAGGGCGTGGTTTTCATCGGGGCGACACTGACCTGGGTACCTGGGGAATAAGAGCGCATTTTTAAATTAGCCCATGCAAAAATAAATAATAAGGAAAGAAAGTGCCTTATTCAAAACAAAAACAATTCAGTGGTGTAGAGCCTAACCTGTACAAGGCCCTGGGCTTGCTTCAACACACACACACACACACACACACACACACACACACACACACACGCAAGAAAGGCAAGGGAGAGAGAGAGAATGTGAAAGCTGAGGATGACGTTTTGCTCAGTCGTCTCTTAGGCTTTCTCTCTCTGCTTCCCAGTCTGTTTGTGTGCATAATTGATTGTTGACAAGGCAATTAACTTGACCATTTCTGAGGAAACATTCTACCAAGATGGTCAAGATGTGCTTTACTGAACTTCCCAAATTCCCTTGTCAACTCTGAGTCTTCTGTTTTCAGAGAACACACAGTCCAGGTTTCCTGGGCTGGTTTGCTGCATTGGCAGCTGATGGGCCTCCCACAGAGGGAACCACACTCTGGCTCCCAGTGTCGCAAATGTATTTCCTTTTGAAACTTCCTTGGATGATGCCAGTTCCTAGGAGATCTTGTGATAATGTTTCTTTTTAAAAATGTGTTATTTTATGTGTTTGAGTGTCTGTGCACTGTGTTTGTGCCTGGTGCCTGCAGAGGTCAGAAGGGGCTGTCAGATCCCCAAGAATAAGTTACAGATGGTTGTGAGCTGCCATGTGGGTGCTGGGGATCAAACTCCGGTCCTCTGGAAGAGCAGCCAGTGCTCTTAACCTCTGAGCCATCTTTCCAGTCTCATGATAATATTTCTTAAAATTCACATTTTTAATTTTCCTTTTTCTTTTTTCACTCTTTAAAAGCCGGGCAGTGATGGCGCATGCCAATAATCCCAGCACTCAGGAAGCAGAGACAGGCGGATCTTTGTGAGTTCGAGGCCAGCCTGGGCTACAGAGTGAGTTCCAGGAAAGGCGCAAAGCTACCACAGAGAAACCCTGTCTCAAAAAATAAACAAACAAAAAATAACAACAGCAAAACCCTAAACGATATCTAAAACTATTCCAAAGATACTAGCTCTTCCCATTCTTGAACATGTAGGAACTTAAACATCTTAGTTTTTCGACGGCCTTCGTTGGTGTGTCTCTTCTCAAAAGAATGCAACCCTCAGAGTTAACTCGAGAGAAAGCAGAGAATCCATTATACGCTTCCCCCGAAAAGAGAAACAGACAAGCCTGCGTATCCGTGATGGGGCACAGCTGTGGGGATGACCAACTTGAAATGTAAGTTTTGTAATACAGATTTAAAAAAAAATCAGTTGTTTGATGGCGGTCACTTTCCCATCTGTGGGGAGAGGACCTAAAATGGCTGTAGTTTAAAAGTGATGATCTCAAGCCAGGAAATCGTTTCTTCTCCTGCCTTGATGGATAGCGGATAGTGGTGGTTAGCAGAGCATTAGCAAGGCCTGTGACGTAATCCTACAAGAGTGGCCTCTGATATCTTCTGAGCCAGGGAACCTCAATGAACAGCTCCAGGGAGCCGTTCTGACGGGCTGGGATGCTAGCAGTTCTTCTGTGACGTTGACTGGGAGAAGCTCTTTCTTAGCCCTGGAAGTTGCAATTTTCATAGACTCTCTTTGGGAAGTAAAGGAAGTACTTCCTTCTCATTCGTCTCTCACAGAGTGAATTGGTTGTATTTGAATGTTATGCAAAGGAAATGAAATTAGTCTTGTACAACAGCCTACACAGGTGGGCTACTCTGAACATTTCACTACAATCAAATTGCTTTTTCTTCATCCTTTTTATGTTTTCCATTTTCCAATCTAGACTTACAAATGTAGTCATTGGAGGGGGAAAGAGATAACCTAAGCCTTTGGGCCTAATGTCGGCTTTTTTTTTTTTTAAGTAAGGTTTTTAAAAAAATGAAAACTACATTGGCCTGACTCCTTTTGTCTGAACAAAAGCTTAAGCACAGCGAAAAAGGGTTGCATGTGCTGAAATGTTGCCCAAGGATATATGTTATTATTCCCTCCCCCTTGACCAGCAGGGTCTCCTTCTCTTTCCCTTTCAGCCTTTTGTTTGAACAGATGGGGTTGGGGAAGCTGGGGAAAGAAAGGCATTCTGTTCTCATTAACTCTCCCCATACACAAACACAACCTGGCTTCGGGGACTCAGAAAAGGGACAGCTCCCACTCCATTGCCATTGAGACCCTAAGTAGGAGATACAAAGAAAGCCTGCTCAGGCCACACATCATCATATCAATGAGCCGGCTAACCAGAGGTTGCCTTTGGGATGGTTTTATAAACATGCCCCCGCCCTCCACGAAACCACCCCACCCATGTGTCTACCTATCACACGACACAGGCCATCACTATTCAAATAAAATACATCAATCTGCAGCACATACCTTACTTAAATATATTCTTTTTAGACATTCTTGCATCATGTATAATATCTTAGGAGCACAAACCTAGGTTTGTGGAGAAAGATGAAGTTATTCTGTGAACTCTTTGGTTCTTACACTTTATGTAATAGAGTTAAAATCTCAAGGATGAAGAGCTAGAGTAATTCAAGTTCTTTGTTTCACTGTGATGCAGGAATTGTGATTTAAGTTCTCTGCGTGAGTGCTCTTGCCTTTTATAATATTCCTGATCAAGAAAAAAAAATCACAGAAGATTAAAAATACAGTCTAAATGTTGAAATCTCTCCCTTTACTATCCTTCTGGAAGCCTGAGAATCCCAGGAAATTTGGAAGGAGAGAGTATGGTTTCACAGAAGGCAGTGAAGTGCCCTTCCTGGTGGATTGATTCAGGGGCAGGCAGGCTCCCTTCCCTTAGAGAGCTGTTGGTCCTCTTGATTTTCAGTCTGTCTGTCCTCACTGCTGGGATGAGGGCCCTGGGGGGAAAGCTGCCTTTCAGGGGTTGATGGGTATGAGCTTCCAATGTCATATGCCTGAACTCTTCAGGAAGGCAAGGAAAAAGGGCCCACCCACCCCAGGAGAGGTGCGTTTATGCTTCTAGCACCTTCCAGCATCAGGGCACAGGCTTAGAAATGAGGTGTTTCCCAGGGTTCCAGGCCCCCAACACACACACTGGCCTCTTTCATTTTTAGTTTTAAAATTGTGTTTATTATTACTATTGTTATTGTTGTTGTTATTTCGTGTGTGTATGTGCGCGCGCGCGTGTGTGTGTGTGTGTGTGTGTGTGTGTGTGTGTGTGTGTGTGTAAACATGCACCACAGTGCACAGGTAGAAATCGGAGCACAGCTTTCAGAAGCTGCATCACTCCTTCCACTAAGGGTCCCAGGGATTGAGCTCAGGCTTGCACAGCAGGCATGTTTTTACCTGCTGAGTCATCCCTCTGGCCTTGCCTGGCCTCTTTATGGTCGGGGTCCCCAAAGAGGGTTGGGATATTTGTCTCAAAGGACAAAGCTTTCCCAGAGGGTAACCAGTCCTTTGCCGTTGCAGCAAGCATCTCCCGGAGTTTGTTGTACTATCCAGGTCAGCTTGCTTTACTCACGTCAGAAGGCCCCAGTTTGAGTTTGTGATCAAAAGGAGACCGAGGACAATTTTCATCCTTGGTAAGCAATTGTTAAACCATGAACTCGACATTCCAAGTGACCTGTTAGAAACGAAACGGTCCACGTCCCAGATGACCTTAAGTGGGGTTGATGCTCAATGCTCGGCCTGGCTCGCTTCCTGCTGACCGGGAAAGGATTCGGACTTCTGCTGGGGAAGCTGTGAGTAGCTCACGACATTTTCATTTCCAGCATCAGTTCAGATTAGCCAGCTGAGAGCAGACTATAAATTGGACAAACAACGGCAAGGAAGAAAGGCCAGTGATAAGAGGCAGCTCATCTCAAGGGGAGGCGCCTGGCAGGGTGCAGTGGGGGCAGAGTCAGACTTAGTCCTGTTTAATATTTTTGTTACTTATCTGAAGGGGGAGAGGAAGCCACATAAAAATGACTCTGCAGATGGCTGCTCACCACACAGGATTTGTGGACCCCAGGAAGGGCAGAAAGAGGATTACAAGATTCGGCAGCTAGGTAGGGGGGTTAGAAAGGCCTGAAAGCCCAGGAATGGAGGCCCCTAGGGTGATGCCTTCAGCGTGGTAGGGTATAGCATCGCTTTTCACAGAGAGTTGATAGTGGCCTGGCCAGGGTCTTTACCACAGGCCAGCTTTGGGGTCTGCTTGCTGGGAGACATGCATTGTCTTAGGTGTTAGGACAAGCCAGGTAAAGATCTCCTTGTACCCGGGGTTGGGAGACTATCTGTGTTGGTTGGGTTTTGTCAACTTGACTGGACCTAGACGTCTCTGGGAAGAGGGAATCTTAATTTAGGAAATGCCTCCATGAGATTGGCCTGTAGGCAAGTCTGTGGAGGCGTTTTCTTGATTTGGTGGCTGTGGGAGGGCACAGTCCCTTGTGGGCAGTGCCACCAGTGGGTAGGTGGTCCTGGATGGTGTAAGAAAGCAGGCTGAGCAAGCCATGGTGAGCAAGCCAGTGAGCAGCACCCCTCCACGGCCTCTGCTTCACTTCCTGCCTCCAGGTTCTGTCCCTTGAGTTCCTTTCCTGACTTCCCTCAGGGATGGAGTGTGACCTGAGAGTTTTAAGCTGAAATCAACCCTTTCCTCTCCGTGTTGCTCGTGGCTGTGGGGCTTTGCCACAGTAGCAGAAGCCCTAACTCAGACACTGTCATTAGATGACCGAATGTCGTTGCAAAAAGACCAAAAGGGAGGGGGCTAAAAGGATGGCTCAGCAGTTAAAAGTACTCGTTGCTTTTGCAGAGGACCCTAGAGCGCCCATGTTGTGGTTCACAACCATCTGTAACTTGAGTTCCAGAGCATCTGATGCCCTCTTCGGACCTCCTTGTGTACCGGACATGAATGTGGTACACATACACTCATGTAGGCAAAACACTCGCACACATAAAAAATTAATTAAATTTTTTTTTAAAGAAAGGGAATTAAAGTTATAGTCTCTGAGTTCATGGAGGTGTTCTGTGAATGGTGGTCGGGATATTAGTGAATATTAGGGTTCAGTGGGCCCCTCTGGGGGAATTCCACGCTCTTATGTCCCAAAACAAGGAATTGGATAAGGACACATGGACATTAGTAGGAGCAGAGGCTGCTTATTAATAGATGGTACACTTTTTTCCAAGGAGGAAGACATGGGCCAGGACAGAGAAACAGTTTAGTAGCTCAGACGCAGTGCTGTCCGAACTGTGGGCACTTTATGTCACACGGTAAAGGCTTTGAGGTAGGTCATTTGTCAAGGATGGGACTTGTCTTGTATATGTAGTTCTACACACAATTTCATGCATCACACGTCTCATTAGCATCTGAAATCTTCACCCGTGGGACTGTGCTTTGCTTATGAGTCACAGGTCACCTTCAGACACTGGAGTGCCTCTGCCCTTCACCAGTCAGTTCTGCTTAGCCCAGGCAAAGAGAGATTGAGAGGAAGAGGAAGGTGGAGGGGAAGGTGATGGAGCGGAGAGAGGTGGAGAGGGGGGAAGGGAAGGGTGGAGAGGATGGGTGGAGGGGAGGGGTGGAGAGGGGGAATGGAGGGGAGGGGTGGAGAGGAGGGGTGGAGGAAGGTTCCAGCCTTTCTCTTTGCCAATAGGCTCTCCTGTGTCAATTATGCAACGATTGTGTAAAGCCTTGTGAACCTCACTTCTGAACCTTCTGCCCTAGTCCCCTGCCTCCGCTGAAAGCACAAGACTGGACGGCCTTGACTCTGGGCCATGGGGACCTGCCGAAGGCCATCTGTAGACGCACACAGGTAGCCCTTTGTCTCCTGAGCCCACCACTCAGTGTGGCTTGGTTCCTTCCATGCACAGGTTGCTCAAAGCCTCTCCTCAGGAATTGTGACTTGCCAGCCTGGCCTTTCCAGGACTCCAGTGTACCAGTGTCCCATTTATGACTAGTGCTACCCTGTCCTGACAGTGTTTCTTCTGTATCTATTCACCGGAGAGAGGGTTTCAGCAACACATTAGGCATCCCTGTGCTCATTGCCCTGTGGCTCCCCACTCTGTAATTCAGGATCCTGTCTCCCAAATAACAGATAGTTCTTTACATGGGGTCGATCTGCTTCAAAGTAGACTGCTCACCGAAGGCCCAGTCATTCACTGTAGGTATTCTCGTTAGTTACTGTAAAACAATGATAAAAATAATGCCTGCCACCTTGAGTTGCTTTAGGGGTTAGATGAAGTGGGCACAGGCAAGTGGCCACACCAGCACAGTGGGGGACAGTGCAGAAGTGCCACCAGAGTTCCCTTACTCTTTTAGGGACCCCTACTTAAGTAAAGCCAGGTCATTGACTTTGACAGAAAAAGGAATTTTGAGAGGGCCAGCATGAAGCGGAGCTGGACTTATTTAAAGACATTTTAAACATAGCTCTTAAACACAGGGGTTAGAAGGGTTGGGGAGGAGAGTAAGGTGAGAGCTGGCTGTAGGCTTCTCAAAGGACAGTCCTGCTTATGTGTCCCAGTGGTGACCGTATGTAGGATTCTGGTAGCATTGGGGGCTTCACTGTTCAGTGGGCTTCTAAAGGACCCTCTCCTCCTCTACTTCTCTTCCCATTTGACCACTGAGATTGTAGGGTGGCTCCAAAGGTGTCTCAGATGGCATTACAACCAGGTAAGATAAAACCACAAACCACTAGGGACTTGGACGGGTTTCTGGTAAATTTTAGAGAATTAAGGTGTGTTGGAGTTCTTGATTCTTAGCTAGATGGAGGCTTCAAGCAGACTGTGGGGTCCTCCTGCCTTTCTACCCAAATTAGAAGTCCTTCCCCACTGTCCCAACACACAGCAAGAGCTTAGGGGATGTCTGCACAGCTTTCCCTTCAATAATGGTTCAAAGTCATACTCTAAGCTCATTTTCTGATAAGGGGTTTTAGAAGTAATCTCCTTTGGCTTAATCATAATGTGACTTAGGTTTCAGGAAAAATATTTGTCACATAGAAAGGAGTGATATTTTCCTATAGAGGCTCCATGACCCGCTTCACCTTCACACAAGTGTTGGTGCTTGAAACCCCAGTTACCTCACTGTGGACTCACTTGTTCCGTACCTTTCTTGGCCCTCTGATCTCAATCCGGGCTGCTCTTCCACTCCACGTCCCCCCAGACCTTCCCAGGGAGCCTTCCAGGCACCTATGATCTCCTGCCATTCTCCCAGCCTCCAGAACAGGGTGACTGTTCTTCCCACCTCACAGCTCTGGTTTTTACCTCTCTTTGGGTTATCCCGTTAAGAACAATGAGAAACCTTCCCAAGCCTTCCCTTCCTCATTCAAAACTAGTCTCCCTGAGACCTCACTGTGAGCATGAGTTTCCCTGTCCTTGTCTCTATTATGAGAGCTCCTGGTGCAGTATTGTTTTTTGTGGTTTGTTTTTTGGTTTTTTTGAGACGGGGTTTCTCGGTGTAGATTTGGTGCCTGTCCTGGATCTCACTCTGTAGACCAGGCTGGCCTCGAACTCACAAAGATCCACCTGGCTCTGCCTCCCCAGTGCTGGGATTAAAGGCATATGCCACCGCCGCCCGGCTCTGATGGGGTATTGTTATCAGAGTTTGTTTGAAGACTTTTTTTTTTAATGTGTATACCTGTATGCCTATGTGTCAGTGTGCACACGAGCATATGTGATACCCTCAAAGGCAGAAGAGTGTCAGATGCCCTGGAGCTAGACAGAGTTACAGGCAGTGAGCTGCCCAACATGGGTGCCGGGAATCAAACTCAAAAGCATTAAGAGTTCTTAACTACTGAGTCATCTCTCCAGCACCTGCTTTCGTGTTCTGGTTTTTTTGTTTGTTTTTAAACAATGTTTTCTGTTTCCCAGGTTGGCTTCAAATTCACTGTTTAGCTGAGATGACCTTGGACTTCTGACCTTCTTGCTTCTCCCGTCTGAATGCTAAGAGTACAGGCATCCACCACCATGCCCAGCTTGTTACCAAAAATTTTAAGCCAAAAGCTTGGGTTCCAGCAATCCCAACGGTCTACACTTGCCTGCCTATCGCTAGCATGTCAATTAAAGAGAAGGTAACAGTAAAAATTAGAGGGGGTTTGTTCAGTATGGCTGCATTGGAAAGATAAAGAAACAAGAAGATTCGGTGTGCCCAAGTCTGCCTTCAGGGCTCCTGACAGGGGTTTAGGTTTCAACAGAGGACGAGAGTGATGCCTAACTAAGCAGTCCTGATAAAGGCAACTCTCATCACTCAGCTGTAGTCTCACAAGGTGGTCTGAAGTTATTCGACAGCTTAGCTATTAATTACTGAGGCAGCAAACTTGCCTTCATGGATATTCAGCCTCATTTGGTGGAGTGGGGTTGGAGTGGGGTCCTGAGATGGTTCACTCTTCCTGGAGTTCAAGGTGACTCAAGAGGAAAGGTGAAGGAGCTTGGGGACTTAGCTCGGTGGTACAGAGTTAGCCTACAAGCACAAGGCGTCAGGTCTGAAAAAACTAAGAAAGCTGGAGGCCAACAGGAAAGGCTCAAGACAACAGTTTATCTCTGGGACTTCAGCCTAAGTGCAGGCACGAAACGAAGGCAGAGATGCCAGGCTTCGGTCCCGCTTTTAGTTGCCTTGTGGGTTGGAAGGGAGTCAGTGTTTCTTGTTTTGTTTTGTTTTGTTTTGCAAAAACAGCATCCCCAAGTGTCTGTTTCAAGATCTCTGGCTTACCCAAACCTAAAGTTCCTCTCACGGAAGCCCCTCAGAAGTGTTGGCCTAGAGCTCTAGCTAGATTGTTATACTCCTGAACTGAGGAAGATGCAGCCTGAGAAAGACAAGGAGACCCTTAGGGATAGGTAGATGGGTCTGCAGGCACGATACTGTCTGTGCACTCCGCCCCCTGTTGGAGACAGAAGGAGGTGCAAGGGGCTTTGACTTTAACCCGGGCATCTGGAGCTGGGGGCATAGATGAATTGAATGGCAGCTAGCCTAGCCAGGAAAGGTGCTGGAAGGAGGCTCGGAGTTCGCACTGGATGTTGCCGCCTCTGCCTCCCGCGCAGCAGTACACACGCGTCCTGGGACAGGCACACAGACTGTGTAATCAGGCTCAGCTGGTAATCAGGGAACTGCCAAACAGACGGGAGACTAAATTATCTCCCTGTCCCAGACAAAGTGGCCTTGCAGATGAGGGTTAAAACCAGACATGGTAGAAAAAAAAAAAACAAAGGAAGGAGAGCGGCAGCTGCTACGGAACACCTGGCCAGTGGCCGGTACCCAACTGTCCGCATTCACCCACAGAGTCCCTGAAGCCAGGGTGGGTTAACAAGGAATGGGGGGCTTCAGACCAATGGCATTTGATGCCAAAAATGCTGTTACAGGAGGAATAATCTAGACACACAATTGCAACAGAAGAGAGCAGAATCAATTTCTTGCAAATGACCAGCTGCGTAAATGTGCATGACAATGTGCCTCCGTTTCCTGTTATTCACTGAGGGAGATGTGCTCCTGCTTTCAGTATATGGATGGTAATATTTTTTTCTTCCCTTTCCTAGGATAAGAATCCATTTCTGTTCCTGTATTTGTAACTCTTTAAGATTCATGCTACACTGGGGCCTCCAGAATGGACTTTGCAATTGTGGCTGGAAGCTTCTGGGTTCACAAGCTGTGTGAAAAAGAATGCTTGGAAGAAGAAAGAAAATTGAGGACATCTAGAGATTATGTAGAAGAGGGACAGCTCTGGTGCTGAGAGGGAGCCGCCCCTGGTCTCTGTTGGTGACTCTTAAGGGTATTCTGTTGGTGACTCTTAAGGGTTCTGTGTTAGGTGCGGTGCTGGACACCGGGCACGTAGTGTTGAGCCAAAGGGACCTGAGTGTGTTGTCCTCATGAAGCTGCTTCCAGTCCTTGGGGGCAAATGAACATTGAATTGATGCTCAACAAGACAATGGAAAACTGTACCCAAGAGTACTATGGAGAAGGGATGAGAGTGAAAGGCAGCAACTGCGCTGAGTGAGAAGAGAAGTGAGCTAGCCAATCCTGCAGAGACAAAGCATAAGTGTCCCAGCGGCTGGGACTCCAGCTGCATGGCAGCTGCAGGTAGCCGGGGCTTGTTCTTCACTGTGTGTGTTCACTGTGTGTGTTAGTGTGGTTCAGCCCTAGCTACACTATCTACCCTAGTTTATCACACTGGGGCTTGAGGCAACTGAATATAGGATTTCAAAAAAAAAAAAAAAAGAAGTTTCTGAACACACAGTGACCAAAATCAGACCCAGCAGCAAGCACGCAGTGAAGCTGAGGTGTGTCTGGCAGCGCTTGTCCCTGTTGCACTGTGTGTTGCACTGTGTTGCATTGCTGCAGCCTCGGTTCTGAACACTCGGCACTGTGCGTGCCATCAAGCCTCATGAGGCCAGCTCAGTCTGGAACACGTCGGCGGTGAGGATTCCAGGTGGCTGCATGCTATGGACTGCGATCTTGTTGCTATCATGGACAATGCTTTCTGCCCCTCACGAAACAACATGGTTTAATTATGGAATCAGAGTTTGAGTATTTGCTTACCGTGGTTCCTCAGCTTGCAAGTATCAAATGAGGTTGTGTTTGGATTGCATTGTGTTAGAGTGTTTAATTAAAGAAAACTGTTTCAGTTGCTGACTTTAGTTTCATTAAAAAAAGAAAAATCAGTGAGTTTTGGCCTTGGATTCAGACAGAATTTCCAACAACTTTGGAAATGACCCTAAATATACTTCTGCCTTTTGTACTATGCATTTGTGCAAAGCACCAGCCACATCACTGAAGATTATAAACCACAGCACAGGTCAGCTCTGACAAGTGTTTAAGATGCTCTGCTCCTGCAGTGTCCAATATTCATCTACGATTTAATTCTTCACAAAAAAGGCGTATCTTATCAATATGCAAATACGCGTTTGTCTTTAATACGTGACAAAATTATATGTATGTAGATTGTTTAAAAATATATTTCTTTATGATTTATTATCAGTAAATGCTTGATTTGTATTTCTATTTTATAAACCTGTGTCTGGAACCATGGGAACATGGCTCAGGCAAAGGGGATTGAAAGTGGAAAAGCTTAAGGAGCTGGATCCCACGATACCATAGTGTCTACAGCAGGGAGCTGGATCCCACGATACCATAGTGTCTACAGTGAGGAGGTGGTGGAACTACAGGGTACCTCCCCAGCCTGCAACAAGGCTAGTGAGGGTGGATACTAGATGCTGGGTGACTTTTTTTATATAATTATTCATATTAT
The DNA here is from genome assembly GCA_902168415.1 of Peromyscus melanophrys. Classification (NCBI taxonomy): domain Eukaryota; kingdom Metazoa; phylum Chordata; class Mammalia; order Rodentia; family Cricetidae; genus Peromyscus; species Peromyscus melanophrys. The sequence goes on along the minus strand of CABHPR010137099.1, from coordinate 17,442 downwards.
ATAATTATGATGGCAGTTGCTGACAGACATAGTTGGCACAGTGCCACGGGACAAGTCCTGCCCTTGCTGCATGGGGACTGGTCCAGGCCACCCCTACCTGGTTCTTACTGGCCAGACAGCTCAGAGAAACCCTCTGCTGAAGGAGACGTTTGCTGCCCTTCTCCGGAATAAAAAACCCGTACTCCTTGCCATAAGTAGTAGCAGGATAGTATGGTACACTCAGGGCTTTTAAGCTTTTCCCACTTGTGGTCCATTTTGCCAACATTTACTGATAATAGATTATAAAGACATTAATTTTAAACAATTGGTTGCTGTACATGCAATTTTACTGTTTATTAAAAACACAAGCAAATTTGCCTAGTGATGAGATGGGTGTGCTTATTTTTGCAGAAAGAATTGTATCTTGGTCAACATACTGGAGGACTTTGCAGGGTGTGGGTCAGCTGCTGGTGATGCTGGCTCAGATGGGCTCGGGTTTTTCCCATGTGCCATGCTGAGGCCTGACTGCAGGGTAGTGTTAGCTGAGGTTAGCTCTTCTCAGGACAGGTCACTGAACACAAAGCAAAGCCTGACAAATAGAAGCTTCCATTCACATTATGTTCCCTAGCATTCTGTGGGGCAAATAAAGTCACCGATGGGGCAGGAGTGTATATTCCACTCTCGGGGGAAGCAGCAGGGCCGAGTATTTGCTGTGTGATAGTCCAAATGATCACACCGTCCATACAAGCAGCCCAATCTGGAACAGGTATCTGAACTACCCACTGTTTCCTTCCTGTTCCTTTAGCATTCAACTCTTTCTGGAAATGTCAGGTCGCTTCAGCTGTGCTATGGAGAATGAAGGGAAACAATTTTGTCCCCTGCGAGCCTGAGCGTCAAGTGGAAATGAATGTGCCCAAATCCCAAGTGGGAGATGAAACTCAGGGGATCGTTTTCTAAGAATTCCTGTCCAAGAGCCCTCGACCTCTGGGCTTTTCCTTCCAACACTCCTCTGGGCTGGCTCTGGGAATGAGTACAGGGTTCAAATGTCAGAGGAAAACAGTTTCCTTGACGTGTGTACGATGTGGCAGATGACAGTATATGTCAATATAACGTGCAGTCTGCCAGGACGACTCTAGGCGCCCCTCAGCAGCTGTGTGGGCATCACCAAAGCAGAGAGCATGGGACTTCCCTGCACACTCCTTACCAGTCCCGAGGGACATGTCTGCTAAAGCCAACAGCTCTAGAACTCAACTTGCAAATCCTAAGGAACCTTTGGCCCCGATGGCCCCTCAGGTCCCTCTTGCTGTGAGAAACAGCCACCACCTCACCTGAAACCACGCTGCCCCCACTAGAAGGAAGACTGAGCTGTTCTTCCCCAGACAGGACACCGACTGCGGAAGGCTTGGGTCCAGCCCCCTTTGCTTCCTCTTTCACACTCAAATCCAGGTTTACAGGGGACGGGGAGGCAATATTTAAATATATCTTAAATTCCTGAACATTGAGTTGTGATCATAAATCTGTAGCTAGAGTTTTTCTGGCTGGCCCACAGTCAGGACAAACCTCTGTCACCCGCCAGTCCCACAGCCGCTCAGACCCAACCAAGTAAACACAGAGACTTATATTGCTTACAAACTGTATGGCCGTAGCAGGCTTCTTGCTAACTGTTCTTCTATCTTAAATTAATCCATTTCTACAAATCTATACCTTGCCACGTGGCTTGTGGCTTACCGGTATCTTCACATGCTGTTTGTCATGGTGGCAGCTGGCAGTGTCTCTCTCACTCAGCTTCCTGTTCTCTCAATTCTCCTCTCTGTTAGTCCCGCCTATACTTCCTGCCTGGCCACTGGCCAATCAGTGTTTTATTTATTGACCAATCAGAGCATTTGACATACAGACCATCCCACAGCACTTCCCCTTTTCTTTCTTTTTTTTTTTTGTTTTAACTTTTACACATCTCCAAAGCCAGCTTGGTATATTTGGGAATTTGAGCGTAGCTTCTCTTACTACTTCCTGCTGGAGGGGGGCGCTGTATCTTATGGGGACACAAAGAAAATTTTAGGATTATAGAGTAGTCCATAAGGCTGTATTGTCTGAGCCAGTTGTCTTCAAACCATTCTGGATGTTGGATCATCTGGGCCATGGTGTCATCAAAGACCTTTCAGGGGGTCTTGGCTGGTCAAACCTTATGAATCTTAATTTGGAATAAATCCATAGCCTCTGGCTTTCTGTAGAAACAAAAACAGAGCTTCCTTTCCAAAGCAACATATCCTTACATCCAAATTTTGAAGTCAAGGTACCTTTAAAATATACATTTTGGCATAACTCAACAGCTTTTGCAATCAAATGTTTTTCTTCAGTTACGAATATCAAAGAGAACATAATCTAGATTCTCTGTGTGGTAGCCATCTTTACGTGGCTTATTTTTTATATTACCTTAAGCCTATTGCTTTAAACTGCAGCATTCTAAGACTGAAATGGTGCTGTGGCTGTTGGCTCCACCCACTTCTCCTCTCTGTTAGTCCCACCTATACTTCCTGCCTGGCCACTGGCTAATCAGTGTTTTATTTATTGACCAATCAGAGCATTTGACATACAGACCATCCCACAGCATAAATCTTTGGTGGCATGGGACAAGAAAAAAAATGAGCTTGCTTAAGAAGATAGAAGGAAGGGAGGGAGGGAGGGAGGGAGGGAGGAAGGAAGGAAGGGAGGGAATGTAAAAACTCACTGGCTCACATATTCAATCCCAGAAAGGAAGGACAGAGTTTGCTGATCTAAAGATGGTTGGAACAAGACTCCATATTTCTGTCTTCCTCTCTGTGTCTATTGAATGTGGGTCCTGTGAAGTTCCCTGAGGTGGCTAGTGTCTGCTCTGAACTACTGGTCTCTAAGAATCAGAAAATAGGAGAGTTTCCTCTAACCTACCACATCTAGTTAAAACCTCAAAACGTTACATAGTGAGAAAACCTCCTTTTACTCTATAAACCATCTTAGCAACATTGTTAACAGCCAGTCAACCTTTCATACCATTCATTCATTCATTCATTCATTCATTCATTCATTTTGCTGTGCTGAGCGTCAAACCCAAGGCTTCATCCATGCTAGGCAAGCAGCCTGGCCCTGAATTCTGTCTCCAGCAGTCAACTGTTGAAATATTTGTGTGACTCTACTTCCTGAATTCTGTCTCCAGCAGTCAACTGTTGGAATATTTGTGAGACTCTACTTCCTGAATTCTGTCTCCAGCAGTCAACTGTTGGAATATTTGTGTGACTCTTCTTCTTGAATTCTGTCTCCAGAGGTCAATTGTTAGAATATTTGTGTGACTCTACTTCTCAGCCCTCCAGTCTGTTACATTCTTGGAAGTTTCTGGGTGAATGTGACTATAAATTCTGTCTTCATTAATGTAACTTTATAGTGTCTTGAGATTAAGGAGGATAACTTCTTAAGCAAAGAAAGAACTTATCTTTCTTTGAAACTTTTTAACTCTTCTTAGCCCTTTATGTTTCCATATAAAATTTTAAATCAACTTGACAGTTTGTATCAAAATGACTCCGGAAACTTCTGTTCTCATTAAATTGAATCTACAGCTCAGTTAGTTACTTATTCATTTATTTATCTTGTGTGTATTTGGGGGGGGTAGATGAATGGGATCCAGTGGAGGTCAGAGGACATCTTGTAGAAGTCAGTTCTCTCCTTCTACCGTGTGGATCCTGGGGATTGAACTCAGGCCTTCAGGCTCAGCATTGTCAAGTGTTGTTACCTGCTGAATCATCGTGCTGACCCCTAGAGATCAATTGGGAAAGAATTTAAATCTTAATATTAATTTCCAGTGCATGACCATGGTGCAGTTCTTCCTTGGTTTAGCTAGTCTTGCATTGCAGTACTTTGTTGCTTTTAGTAAATTGTACACATAGTAATAGTATTAGAGTTTCTGGCAAATAGCTTCAAAGGCCACGATCTCCCTGGGAAGGGTCAAATGACCCTTTCACTGGGATCGCCTAAGACCATTAGAAAACACAGATATTTACATTACAGTGCATAACAGTATCAAAGTTACATTTATAAAGCAGCAATGAAAATAATTTTATGGTTGGGGGCCACCACAACATGAGGAACTGTATTAAAGGGTCATAGCATTAGGAAAGTTGTGAACCACTGATACAGACAATCATGTCATCTACAAATGGGGACAATTTTATTGTACCTTTTAAATCCACATATGTTGAATTTACTTTTCTTGCCATATTACATGGATAGACCTCCAGTATGATGTTCAATAAAAGTAGCAAATGCAGCTGATCCCCTTACACTAACTGCCTAAGAGATGTGCTGTAAGAGGCAGCAACTTCTTGCCTCTCACCTCTGCCATCTGTTCCACAGCCACAGAGCAGCAACCTTGTGTGAGTGCATCCGGGAGCTTACTGCCCGGAACACGGCACCAAGCCTGGTGGCAAGATGCCAAGTGCCAAGACCACTGGAGGAAAAGATGACTCCTTCGACACCCTTTTCAGTGAGACAGGCACTGGCAATATGTGCCCAGGGTTCATAGAGGTGGAGCCCACAGTCATTGGTGAAGTTCACACTGGTACCTACTGCCAGCTCTTCCAACCCAAACATCTCATCACAGGCAAGAAAGATGCTGCCGGTAACTACCTGCTGGCCACTACACCACTGGCGTGCATAGCTTCTAGCTAGAAGCATTCTTACATTTGTTCCTTTACACATCACCTTCTCTGGCTTTTTTCATTATTTCCCATTATTATCTCTTTCCAGAGGTTTATTGTTGGCCTTACTGTAGTTGTTTTTTAATTTTTTTACTCTTTGAGGGCCCACGACCCAGCTCCTAAATAAATACTCGGAGAGTTAGTCTTACGTATGAATGCCCGGCCTTAGCTTGGCTTATTTCTAGCTAGCTTTTCTAACTTAAATTATCTTATTTCTCTTTAACTACGTTTTGCCTCTGGGCCTTTTACATTTCTTTATTCTATATAGCTTTCTTTCCTTCTTGAACTCCATGGCTGGCTGTGTGGCTGTGTGGCTGTGTGGCTGTGTGGCTGTGTGGCTGGCTATGTGGCTGGGTGGCTGGCCCCTGGTGTCCTCTTCTTCTCCTTTTCTTCCTCCTCCTCTTCTCTCTCCTCAAGCCTAGATTTCTCCTCCTACTTATTCTCTCTGCATGGCAACACCACTTATCCCTCTCCAGCCTAGCCATTGGTTGTTCAGCTCTTCATTAGATGAATCAGGTGTTTCAGGCAGGCAAAGCAACACAGCTTCACAGAGTTAAACAAATGCAACATAAAAGAATGCAACACATCTTTGCATCGTTACACAAATATTCCACAGCATAAACAAATGTAACACATCTTAAGCTGATATTCCACAACACCTTACCTGTTTCCTCTCCCCCCTTTTCCTGGTGAGGTTTGTTAAAATGCATGGGTCTGTGCACTTGTGGTTTCAATTACACTTGGAAATTGTTCAGCCATTTATTTCTTAAACATTGTGTCTAGCCCCCCCCCCCTCCTTCTCTGCTCCTTCAAAGACTCCAATTGTATGTGTCCCAGGTAACTTGACTGTGTCTCACAGAGTAACAGAGTTTGGTCTGTCTGTCTGTCCTTCTTTCCTCTCTTGTCTTCCTTCCTTCCTTCCTTTCTTAATTCCCTTCTTTCTTCTGCCTTCCTCTCTTCTCCTTCCATTTTCCCTTCTTTCCCCTTTCCCACCCTTTCCTTCCTTTCTCTGTTACCCCCCCCCCCCCCCCCCCCCCCCCTGCCCTTCTTTTTTATCTTTGATCTGCTTTTTGCTGTTCATTCTTGTGCCTCGTTGTCCCCCACCAATGTCCAATCTGCTCTCTATTTCCAGTTATTTTACTCATACTGTCTAGAAGTTCCGTTTAGTTTTGCTAGTGAGGACATGTTACTTGTTACTTCAACACTCAATATGACCTAGTCCAGTAGCACCTCCATCAGTCTCCCTTCTTAGTTAAGACAATCCATAGTGCTTACAGACATTGCGATGCTTAACAAGGTCAGTGCTTTTCTTGGAAAGAACCCAGCAAAGGCCGGGGCATTTGCAATGTGTACCTGGGTCACATAGCCCATGAGTTGTGTTATCTTAGGAAAATCACTGAACTTCTGAGTTTAAGGATTCTCATCTAGAAACTGGTGGGTGGAAGTAAGATTAGCTACTGGATCCACAAACAGGTGGAGTAGGTATGTGCAACTCCAGGCCCCTTCTCCAAGCTCTCCTACCTCACCACTTTGGAAGCTGGCTTTCCCTATGAGTCAGAGGGAAGATTAGCAGTCCCTTTGCCCTCAGAAGGAGGGGCTGAGAAGTGTTTCTGGATATTGTGAACCCGGGCCACACATCGTAAGATCACAGTGGCTATTCTTAGAGCCTTGCTGAGATCACGAAGTGGGACATATTAAGAGCCCACAGGTGTCAGGGGCCATGTCCTATGTCCCGGAACACCAGAAAGCCTTGCCTCACGCCTCACTTGGTTATGTGTGCACATGTCCACTTGGAAACCAGATCACAGAACAGACTCAAAAAAGCCTGACCACTTTGGCTCCATCAGCCTGGTTGTCTACTGAGGATAATAATCAGGGAATTTTGAGACAGGGTTAGGAATCTGCTACCATAGGAAAGCAGAAGTAGAAATCAAGGACCACACTAGAATATAACCAAGGAAAGACCAAAGAAGTAAGCGTAGTTCTCTGGGAACAGCTAAGGATAACGTTTTTTCCCAGTCTATACTTAGCCCACAGCCTGTCAGACAAGGAGGCGGAGTTCTAAAGAGCAACTGGCTAACCACTGGAGTAGAGATGCAGGCTCATGTACAAGAGTGAAGTGTGCTACCTCTCCAGGCTCTGTGAGTGGGAATGAGGTTCCTGCTACTTGAGTATTTACCAAAGCTCTGGGTAGTGTCCACAGAGAGTGAACCCTAATCCGCAGATTTTGTTTTAGTCTTGCCTAGAACTTCTCCAGTGACATTTTGGGACTGGATTATTCCTTCCTGTGCTTTGGAAACATTTACTGTTCCCTACATTGACCCAGGCCAGTAGCACTTCTGCCAACTCTCCTCTGGAGTTAAGGCAATCAACAGTGTTTACAGACATTGCCGAAGGTATCCAGGGGAAGGGGAGGGGCAAAACTGTTCCTGAGTGAGAGGTGCTGATGGAGCCTTTTGGCTTTAACTCCAGAAGTGGTAGCATTTGTAGTAATTCCCAGGACTGGAGCTTGGTGTGAAATGCAAAGAGATCTACAGTAAAAATTACACCGGTTTATTTATGTCTGTAAAGCCACAAGGCATTATTTATATGTTTTTCCCCTCAAGCACTTAGCAGAGGCGTACTGTGGTTCATTACACATGCTCGAGACAGAGTCCCAGCTGCTCAGATCCCAGCTCCATTCTTTATTATGCATGACGTTGGACAAAGGAATCCTGTCTCTGCAGCTCAGGTTCTTTGTCCATAATGTAGATGATGGCAGTAGCCATCTCACCGTGCATCTGTCAGGTATCACGGTCAGCCAGGGAAGTGGAGGGCGCAGCACCACCCTGGATGGATACATGATGAGTTCTACAAACGCCAGTTCCAGCATGTTTCAGCTGAAGGGAGAAGTGATAGTGTTCTAAGTGGCCATGTTAGTAACACTAAGGTTTCTTCTTCTGTTTTTTGAAAAAATAAGTACCCTGTATAATAACTGAAATGTCCTGCCACTTAAAATAAAACTGCTGGGAGCTTTCAGTCTCCCAGGAGCCCATGTGGGCCTTAGGGGATCAGCTGGGCCAGTTCTTGACTCAGGCATTCAGCCTGTCACTCAGCGGCCACTGTGGTTTTGACAACTGCAGAACTTTCAGTTATCATTATTCTTAGCCATCTCTGGGTTGTCTAATCTGTGCCTGTAACACACCATCATAAAAGACAAGAACTACAGAGAATGTCGAGGCTGAAATACGAGTTAAGAAAAAGCATACGAGAATGTTAATTCTGGCCAAGGAAAAATGGTCTCTAGAGTCCCGCTAGTTTGACTTATTGGACTCAAATCCCAATATACATATCTGGATGTCTCCAAAATATCTCATCAGAATTAGGAAATACTGTTGGCATTATAATGGAGCTGGCTTCTTGTGTTTCAGGACTGGAGAGACCGTTCATATCTGTATTTGGTTATTTATCCAGAGTGTTTACAAATAGCATACCACCTACCTAGACCGGCATGGAGATTGCTTCCTGTGATGGTAATTTTGATGGATGAACTTGATGAGCTTTAGAATCAGCCAGAAGACACACCTGTTGGTGTGTCTATGAAGGACTTTTCAGGGAAGTTTGGCTGAGCAGGGAAGATCCACCCTGAATTTGGGTGTAACTATCATATGAGTTAGGATCCTAGACTGAATAAAGAGGTGAACGTGAATAGAGCACCAGCATCCATCTCTCTCTGCTTCCTGACTGAAGAGGAAATGTCACCAGCTGCCTCAAGCTCCTGCCATCCATCATGCCTTCCCAGCCACAATGTGCACTCAAACTGTGAGCTGCAATACACCTCCCCCCTCCCAGTTGCTTCTTGTCAAGCATGTGGAAATAGATATAGCAACGAGAAAAGTAACTAATATACTGCCCCATATTCCTCTCACTTTTGGCAATGATGAGGGTCATCATTGGGTGTCCCTCTCTTCCTTGGTAAAGCAAGGTTTTGGAGGGATTCACCTCCAAATGACTCAGGATGAATATGCTGCCTGGGCTGGAGTTTTTAGAGGCATATGAGCAAGATTTAGTCGATGGAATTGAATGCAAAGCCCTGAAGTTGTGCACTTACTATTCAACAACCAGACACAGTCAACAGTCGGTAGTATGACGAAGGTTTAAGACAAGAGAAAGTAGATCAGAGAGATGAAAATGGAAAAAAAGTCTGGTGTCGTTGTTGAGATGAATCATAGTATATGTCCCCATCGGCTCAGATATTTGAACATTGGTCCCCAGCTGGTGGTGCTGTTTGGGGAGGCCTAGGAGGAGCAGCCTTGCTGTAGGAAGTAGGGCACTGTGGGTAAGCATTAAGTGTTTATCGTCTTGTTCCTCTTTCTGTTCATTCTATCTGCTTCACGCTCACAACTGTGGTTGAAATGTGAGCTCTCGGCTTCCTGTTCCTGCCGTTATGCCTGCAGCTTGTTGCCATGCCTCCCTGCCACAGTAGACTCTTATCCCTCAAGAACACAAGCCAAATAAGCCCTTCCTTCTGCAAGTTGCCTTGGTCATGGTGTTTTATCCCAGCAATAGAAAAGGAACTAAGACACAGCAAGCCACCGCCCCCATCTCCAGTTATCCAAAGCTATGGTGCACTAGGGTTTTGCTACCTGAATCTTAACATAATCTCATTTAAATGTCTCTAGTTTTTCTAATTGCTTAGACATAAACAAAAAAACAAAACAAAGAAACAAAAACAAACAAATAAACCCAACACAAAATAACAACCACAACAAAAAATCTAAACTACTTGAAATAAGTGCATCCAGCCAGAATGATAGTATGCTGGACTCTTAATCCTCAGGGCTGTGGGACTAGGGGAGGGGTTTGGAGGAATCAATTGAGTCTTGAAGGTATAGCCTTTGTGAGGGAGATTGTTGCCTTATATAAAGGGGCTGCAGGGAGGTCCCTCAGCCTTTCTAACGTGCGGTTGAAGTAAGAAGGCATCTTCCATGAAACATGAGATAGGACCGCACCAGCCATTAAGTCTGTGGGCACCTTGATCTGGGAACTCTAAGTCTTTACAACCATGAAAAATAAATTTCTACGACTGAATTCCTATATTCTAAGACTTCTGCTTTTAGCCCAAATAGAGCAACAGGGACAAATATGTCTTCCCATCTGAAAGACATCTCCCCGAAAGAAAGAAACAAACAAAATAAAACACCCACTACAACAGTGATTTAAAGTGATTTAAAGCTCCGTCCATCCAGGATGGGGGCAATGACTCAGAGGGTACTTGCTGCCAACCCTGAGGACATGAGTCCCCAGGATCCACACAGTGGAAGGACAGAACCAACTCCAATAAGTTGGCTTCTGATCTCCACATTTTCCTGAAGAGAGCTCTGGGAAGTAGATGACAGAGGTAGAGCCCCTATGCTGAGATGAAGCGGAGGGTCTAAGAAGATGAGGAGGCTGACATTCACAAGTACATAGAGCATCCAAAAGATTGCTACCAGGGCTGGAGAGAGGGCTCAGCAGTTCAGAGCACTTGCTGCTCTTGCAGAGGACCCGGGTTCAGTTCCCGGCACTCATATGGCTCACCATCTGTAACTCCAGTTCCAGGGGATCTAAGGCCTTCTTCTGTCTCTTGCCGGGCACCAGGCATGCACATGGTGGCACAGACATACATGTAGGCAAAACTCTCACACAAATAAAATAAGTCTAAAAAGGCAAATTAAGGAAGAAGATGGCCACCCGAGAGACATCCTTGAAGATAAGCTGAGGATCACCCTCAAACACTGAGCCAAGGACTGGGGCTCATGTGCTTATTTTAAAGGAAACTATTTGAAATTAGGAAAGATGACCTAAAGGGCTAGACGGGAGGGGTCATCAAGCAGAGCTCACACAGAGCCAGCCAGGGGGTTAGACTTTCAGAGATGAACCATAATGCCCAAGGTGAGAAATGCACTCACTGGCAATAACAGATTCATTGAAGGGAAAAGATTAGCGAACAACTCTGAGACATAGAAAGAACACAGCAACACAGCAAAACCCGTCAGCTCCAGCATTTGCTGGCTTACCCAGGAAAAAATGTTTTTCAGAGACAAAAGCAAATTTAAAAAGTTTTAAAAAATCATCATGGACAGGAGAGAGGACTCAGTGGTTAGGAATACATACTGCTCTTGCAGTGGGCTAGAGTCCTGTTCCCAGCACCCACGTGGGTGGCTCACAGGCACCACCTCTAACTCTAGCTCTCAGGGATCTGATGCCTCTGATATTCCCAGGCACCTGCATTCCCATGCATACAGCCCACCACATAGTTAAAATAACAAGAACAGTAACTACAAAGTAAAAGAACTGTCACCAATGGGGTCATACCACAGCAAGTTTTCCTGTGAGGGGACATCGATGTCAATGGCTACTCAAAATATTACAGAGTGGTCTTCTTCAGAGGCAAATGTGTAAAACTTTAGTGAATGGAATAAAAAAATAGAGATGTGGAGAAATCCAAGGGCTATCTACCTTCTTTCTACAAATCAATCAGTTTGGTAACTAAACACATCAACAAAGTAAAGAAAAACCATTTGAATCATCTTAGTAGATACAGAAAAGTTACTGGACAAAATTCAGTACCTACTCCTGATTAAATACTCTAGCCAGTTGGGAAAAGAACGAACTCAAGCTAATAAAGAGCATCTTTTATTAAAACAAAATCAGTAGCTACTATGACACTTAACAGAATCGACTGGACTTCTAAGGTGAGGACAAGGCTAGGCTGCCTATGTTCTCTCATCCGAGTCTCCTCAGCATCAACCTGGGGGCTCCAGTCCATGCAGTAAGCAAGTAACATAAAACAAAAGGTACCATAAATCTCCTGGGAAGAGACAAGAGGCTCCCTGTATACAAGCGTTATGACTATTTATGGAGTCAATCTAGTGAAGTCCATAAAGAATTTCTAGAACAAGTGGGTTTTGCAAGTTTGGAGAATATAAAATTGATAAACACCAACTGTATTTCTGTATACTATCAACAAAAAGATGGAAAGTGGATTTTTACAGATGTATCACTTTAATAGGATTAAAAAGTATGAAATATATCTGGATACATGTAGCAAAAGAGGAAAGCCTGTAGAGTAGTGACTACAGAACACTGGACTTAGAGAAGATGTCTGTGGAGAGTTACACCTCTTTTTCATCCTTCTGAAGACTCATTGTGCACAGGTTATTTCCCCTCAAATGTCTTACTAATTCAGCACAATACCAAACAAAAATCTTAGCAGAAATCGACTTATATATCTCCTGGACTCCATGAAACAAACAACGTGTGTAGGAGAAGGGCCTATGAGAGGCCCATACAAGGTTGGGAGAGGTGGTCCCGTGCATACCCTGTAAAAGCCCCAAGACTCTGGACAGCCACATGCTTTTCCCTGCTTACTTCTTTCCCCATCTTAAGAAACTCTCTCTATTTCTATTTCCTTTTTTTAAAATGACCATGAATGATTTTTTTAATAACCACTGTTTGGTATTAACTGATCCAGTTGTTTATCTAGTATCCAAAGATCTCCTAATATATATTTTTAAAGACTTAATTATTTTACATGTATGGGTGTTTTGCCTGCATGTATGTCTGTGCACCACATGTATGCTCTCTTCTGGAGGCCAAAAGAGAGCGTTAGGGCCCCTGGAACTGTTGTTAGCCACCATGTTGATGCTGAGAACCCAACCCAGCTCCTCTGGAAGAACAGCACTCTTAACCACTGAGCACCTATCCATCCCTGCTAGTTTTTTTTTGGCATAGTTTCTCTGTGTATGTGTAGCCCTAGCTATCCCAATACTCACTATGTAGACCAGGCTGGCCTCAAATGAAGAGATCTGCCTGCCTCTGCCTCCTGAGCACTAGGATTAAAGGCATGTGCCGCACCCAGCCTCCTATTTCTAGTTCTTAAAACAAAGAAATAAAATATAGACTTTTTAAAAAGTTCATAAGTTAATTTAGAAGTTCACATGGAAATAAAAGAAAAGAAAAGAAAACAACAGCAAAAAAACAAAACCAGAAAACAAAACCCTAAAACAAATCAGAAAAGAACGAAGTTGGGGGCAAGTGCTCATGCCTTAAAGACTTTCAGAGCTACAGAACTTGAGCCTGGGTTATTAACATTTAAAGAGCTCTATTGATCCAGGGAACAGACAGAGAGCCAGGCTTGCACGTACGTGGAAAACTGACTTTCGACAAAGGAGCAAAGCAATGCAGTGGAGATAAACTGTCCTGCCCAGAGACGGCACCAAAACCGATGGACTAGCATCCCCAAGCAAATAATGATGTAACTGTTTCCTCGTTCCACAGCGACCTAATAGGAATCACGGATCTGGTGGAATGCTCTTAGTAGTGCTATGTAAGAAAAATAAAAAAAATCAAATTTCTACCATGGGGGACAGATAAACAAACTGATTATGTTGACATGATGCAATTTTAGTTAGCAACGAAAATGATGAATGATTATCGTAGGCAACTGCCTGACTGAATCTCAGAATAATCACAGTGGGAAAAAATGCCAACCAGAAAATAAAAAAGACCAAAGTGTGACCTCCTTTATAGAAAATTGTACCGACTGTAAACTAACCTACAGTCATAGCAACAAAAAGACATGGAGAAGGAAGTGAGGGAGGGGCAGCATACAGACGACTCACCAGTCTGTGGGTGGACACACAGAGTCCCTGTCTTGACTATGATGATGGCTTTGTGGATGCACACAGGTCAAAAGGCCTCAAATTCCATACTTCATTACACGTATTTATTTATGTGTGTGTGTGTTGATGTGTGTGGGTACATGGTGCCCCAGCACAAATGTGGAGTTCAGAGGTTAACTTGTGGAAGAAAGTCAGTTCTCTTCTTTCACCATGTAGGTTCCAGGGATTGAACTCAGGTCGTCAGGCTCGGTGGCAGGTGCCTCTATTGGCTCAGCCACCTTGCTTGCCTGGCAAATTTTATACTTTAGGTATTCACAATTTACTGTGGTGTCATAGTTACGTTTCCATTGCTGTGAGGAGACGTCATGAGCAAGGCAACTGATAAAAGAAAGGATTTAATTTGGGGCTTGCTTACAGGTTCAGAGGGTGAGTCCATGACTGTCACGGTGGGAGAATGGCAGCCGGCGAGCAGACATGGCTTGAGCAGTAGCTGAGAGCTCACATGGGATCCACGTGCACCAGACAGGAGAATGAGACAGGACTGCCGTGGGCTTTTGAAACCTCAACCCCAGTGACACTCCTCCTCCAACAAGGACCTCCCCCTCACCCCACAATCCTTCCTAAAAGAGTTCCACCAACAGGACCAAATTCAAATATATGAGCCTATGGGGGTCGTTCTCATTCAAATACCACATATAGGATATAATTTTAAAGAAGGAAAAAAATCTTAGCTTTATATCTGATGTGTGTGTGTATGTGTGTGTGTGTTTGCTTGGCCAATGTGCTATCTACACATTTGTTGACAGAGTCACTTCCTCTTGCATAATTATTTTAATAAATATAAACAGAATTAATCATTTGTAAACCAGCAAATTGAAATTCACCTTTAATCTGTTTGCAGTGATTATGAATGATATGAAAATAAACACAAGAGGACTGGTGAGAACTCAGTGGGAAAGGCTCTTGCTGCCAAGCCTGATGACCTGAGTTCATTCCAGAACCCTCTTGGTAGAGGGAGGACACCTGACTCCCACAAGTTTTCCTCTGACACATGTACCCATTCACAAACACACACACACACACACACACACACACACACACACACACACACATAGAATAAATAAAAACAATGGAACATAATAGAGTTTGGAATAATGAATTCAGCTAAAACAATTTGAGACTCTTTTTTTTTAAACACGTTATGCAAGAATAGCAACCTTGCCAGGTGTGGTGGCACACACCTTTAATCCCAGCACTCAGGAGGCTGAGGCTGGAGGATCTCTGTGAGTTCCGGGCCAGCCTGTTCTAAATATCCAGGACAGCTGGGACTATATAGAGAGACCTAGTTTCAAAAAACGAAAGTAGGGGTGGAGGGTGAGAGTGGAGCAACCTTTCTCTTACGTTCCTGGAGGGGGGGGATGTTGAGAGACTGTGTGTTACTGTACATAAGGAAAATCTAGAAGTCAAGGTGATGCAGCAGTATAGCTGTCCCTCTCTTTTAGAGAGCTTGAGAAGTGGGACGTGTCTAGCCCAGAGAAACATCCATCTTACCTCCATCAGGAATGGGGACCGCAAATATACAAGAGCCTGTCCAACTGCTCTGCAAAGGTGGCCTCTTGTGCCTGGTGTGGGCAGTGGGGCTGGATAAAGATGCCCTTATACTTACAAACAGCTGAGGCTTAGATGCACAGCTCTTCCTCACTGGAGGAGCTGGGCTTTATAATCCTGCCCTCTGCACAAGTTCCCCATGACTGCTGCAACGCATCACCACAGACACAGTGACTAAGACAACCCACATACATTGTCTTACAGTTACGGTTATTACCAGTCCAAAATGGCTCCCTAGGGTGCCGTTCCTCCTGGAGGCTTTGGAAGAGCCTTCCTTACTTTCTCTGCCTCTTAGAGAGGCCTGAGTCCTGGGGTCCCACATCATTCCAGCTCTGCTCCTGTCCTCATATCTCCTCTGCACTGGCCCACCAGGGCTCTTTTCATAAAAGTCTTAACTTTACATCAGGCTGGGTTTTATCTCCCTACCTCAGGATTAACTCAAGAGTCTCTTTGGCCCTTATAGGGGACTATGGGGGTCCAGCCCCTCGATAGTTCCTTCCCAGGGTCTGGGAAGAATCTACAACCAGCTGATAATTAATCTTTGATGATAGGAAATGAATCTATGTACATGAAACTCCTTAGTCCATACACTTTATTCTTCTGTGTCAGTTCTCTCTCAACACAGCTTCTATTCTGCTCTCATACCTAGCTCCTTTCTTGCCTGATTTCTCTCTACGTTTATCTGCTGTCCTCTAAGTACTATCTTAATTCTCTCATCTGAGTTCTGCGCCATCTAGTTCCTTCCCATCTTAGCTCCTCTCTCATCTCCTTCTTTCTCATCTTGTTCTTCCCCGTCTGGCTCTTCCTCATCTTCCATCTCGTTCCTCTAGTCCTCTCGTCTAGTCCTTCAATCTAGTTCTTTCCCATCTAGTTCATTCCTCTCCAGTTCTTACCCATCTAGGTCTTCCATTCTCTTTTCTCCATCTCATCCTCAAGTTCTTACCCTCAAATCCTCCTGCAAGTCTCCTTATCTCTCTTTGTTCTCCCCAAGTCTCTGAGGTATTTAGCTATAAACCCAAGAATAGCAATCCCCCCCCCCTCCAGCCAGGTCACCAGGCTTGAATTCCTGCAGGATCATAAAGGCAGACAAAAGTTTTCCTCAGGGAGTGACCATCAGGTTTTCTTTTACAACCCACAAAGGGAATGGTAAAGGAGGAGGTCAACTGAGAGCTGATGATTGGTTAGTATATCAAAAAGGGGATTTATGTGCTCAGTCTACATTCCTAGAAGTGGTTAGGTAAGAAGTTAGGAGTCTATAATGTTAGTAAGGCTGTAAGAAAGGAGGGTCTCAGCTAAAATTTCACAAGAAATAAAACTATCCGCCTAACAGGTGTCATTTCCATAAGGGTGTTACATTAGTTCAGGAGATCATTTGGCCTTGGATGCTTGATAGATATTTTATATAAATAGATAAATACACTGTTAGGAGTTCTTGGAAGCACACAAGAAAATCATTGTAGGAACCAGCTAATATATATACAAAAGCTAAAATATCACCAAGACTTCTTAAGCCATGGCTCGACCTTCAGGAAAGTCCTTGACTTTTCCAATTAGTAGCTTTTGTGATAGTAGCTGGATTCCATTACATTTTCCTGTGGCTTGCAGCAGGCTCTGAGAGGGAACAGTCCAGGGGTCTGAGTACTGGAGTCGTGGTCTCATGGGAGGGACCTCCATCTGGACACTCCAATATCACCTGTGTGATATCTTTTTTTTTCTCTGCTATCCCTAAGAAGTGACTTGCCTTTGACGCCATGACAAACTAACTCTGATCTTTCCACTTGTTCTTGTCGACCTCTTCTTATAAACTAACTTCCTCCCTCCCTCCCTGCCTCTCTCCCTCTCTTCTTTCCTTTCTTCCTTGTTTACTTTGGTTCTTGTTTCTCCTATTAAAACACCTGTTTCCCCTTATTCTCCCCTGCCTTGTAAATTCTATGTAGTTTGAGCTTCTCCCTCTCTAGGAGACGGGGCAGGCTGCCCTCATGCAGAACAACTTGAAGTCGTACAAACCAGATGGAGTCTGCTCCTCACAGCTGTGTGACAACAAGCCGATTGATTACCTGACCTTGTTCAACCTCAGTTTCTTCCCCTGTGAAATGGAAGACTTGATACTCAGTTCAATGCATTTGAAATAAAACAGCACAGAAGTGTAACGAGTCCAGTGGCTGCCCCACAGCAAGCACAGGAAGCGTTAGCTTCTGCACTGGCTAGTTTTATGTCAACTTGACCCAAGCTAGAGTCACCTGAGAGGAAGGAACCTCAATTGGGAAAATGCCTCCATAAGATCAGCTGTAGGTAAACATTTAGGGCATTTTCTTAATTAGTGATTGATAGCGGAGGGCCCAGTCAATGGTGGGCAGTCTTATTCCTGGGCTGTTGGTCCTGTGTTCTATACGACGGAAGGCAGAGTAAGCCAGTAAGCAGCACCCCTCCATGGCCTCTGCATCAGCTCCTGCCTCCAGGTTCCTGCCCTGTTTGAGTTCCTGCCT